>VZTT01064991.1:3479-33726 GCA_013400855.1 Buphagus erythrorhynchus | reverse complement strand
TTTTTTTTTTTAATTGCTAGATAACATGAGTGTGTTTCTTTAGTTAGGAGAGTGTAGAGTCTATATTGTCAGACATTACAGCTCTATTTACTGCATCTCTTCCAGGGATTCCTTTAAGTCAGAGTAATATCTCTCTGGTCAGTAGCCCTGGATGGATTGGTTTTGTTGTTGTGTATTTTTCTTGTTTTCTTTACTGAGAAACCATTTTAACAGAAGACTGGTAGTTCAAGCTCTGATTATAGAAGATNNNNCTGTGTTAGTTTAACTAGTCCCACACTTTAACTGTGGGTTGTATATGGAAGTTTTTGCTTTCGCATTGTAGCTGCGTAGTGGCCTAAATTTTTTTCTTATCAGCCTTTCCCAGTTGCCTGATAAGAGTACTGGCAAGCGGCAGTAGGGAAGGTGAGGAGCATGCCATAGGACTTTAGCTGGTGTTTGGTAAAATGTGGATTGTGTTTGAGCCCATATTGTGCCAGGATGTCACTAAACCAGAATTTGATGTTTGGGTGATGGATTAAATAGTAAAGCATTGAACAGTGAAGATATAAACAAACGTAGGAGTAAGATTAAGTAAGAAAGCTTCTTGTCCTTGGATTTACTACCAGTCAGTCTGCATTTATCTCAGTACTGCAATAATGCATCTGAGATTGCCTGCTCTTTCCAAACTGAAACAGTAGAATTCTTCCTTTTACTTTTGTTGGCAGAGGAACCAGGGATGGTGCATTCTGATTTGGGGATAAGCCACATCCTTCAGGCTTGCTCTTCCTAAATACCTGCCACTTCTGTCATTGTGGTGCTCTCCCTGTGGAGCAAAGCCTGCGGTGTTTTGCACAATATGCAAAGAGCCAAGTGTCAGCAGTTCTGAAATGGCCTATTCATTGTATTGCAGTAATGCAACGTTGGCCATCAATAGGTACCTCATCTTGCTTTGCTCAGAAGGATTTTATTTTGCTTCAAGGGTTTGCATCATTTCTCCCCTGCTCTGTGGTAGAGCTGGAACCTGTACCCCAGCAGCAGCTGCTGAGCACCCAAGTATGCTGATGGTTTCCTTATTGCACAGGGTCCTACCTATAACTTGCATTTAAATAGGGTGCATAAGCTGTCACTTGTCTGCAATTGCCTCAAATTTAGGTGTCTCAGTTCTGTTCCAAAGACCTCTTCAGACATGTGCAGTTGCTGTCAGAGAAGGAAGCCTGTAGCCACATTGCCTTGCCTTGGCGATATTGAATGATACAGCAGTGACAGTGAATTGTAATCAACTCTAAACGTTTTTTGGGAAGACAGAAAAACCAAAATCAGATGTGTTGTGGCAGGGAGAAAAATGTGCCAGTTGTCTGGCTGTGCAGAGAAATGAGTTTTGAGGAGGAAGAGGAGCTGCTGGACTTCTGTCCATTGTGAAAATGTCAAATTCTGTAGCTGTGGCACAGGGAAGTCTGGAGCTGTGCTGACTCAGGTAACCAAGGAGAGTTCATCCCTTGAAGCTTTGCAGACTAAGGCAGTCAGTGGTGAACTGTAGTGTGTGTGCCTGAATACACATCCTGATGAAGGTACAGAAAAGTGGTCATTAACCCAAGACTTAACAGATTGGTTTAAGTGTGCCCAGAATTGTTAGACTGAGCCCATAGCCTCCAGTTGATTTTGAACATACTTCTTACCCAGAAGCAGCTTTTTCTCTCCTCATATTATTTTATATTTCTTGGCCTCTGCACCTCGCTCCTGAGCAGAGCCACCTGCTTGTGATGAAATACTGCTGCTCTCCGTGACTCCATTGTTTGTACTCTTCCAAGAGATTAATTAGTAGTTTAATTTATGTGAGTGTCTTGTAGTTTCTGAAATATAAAATATCAAGGAATTTATAATACCACAATCCTTTATCTTTCTAAAATCTTAAAAAATACTCTTGGTCTGTTTCCATTTGAGTTTATATCCAGAGTTGGGATTGACTTGACTATCGTATGGTATAATGGTATTGTAATGTTAATAATGGTATTATATAATGGTACTTAATGGTGTCTTTATGGCATTGTCTCTGCAAGGGCTGTACATGTGTATATTTGTGCTCACAGCACAGATCCATCAGGAGAGAACCTGTTTCCTGGTTTTGCTGAAAATGAGTGTTTCACATGTTGCTTGTCTGAATTTTGAATGAGTAGTGCGTGGGGATGGAGATCATAACTGAGCCTCCTTAAAGTGCACACAGGAGTCTCCAAAGCTCCTCTTTGTTGTACTTCTCACATGCATTTGGCTGTGGAGCAGAGAGCCCTCAGAAGGATTTTTTGCATCACAGACGGCAGTCTGCAGCATGCCGTGTGGTGCAAAACTTTCTGCAGCCCCCAGAGCCCCTCACTGTCCCTCTGTGATAGCCATATGTGGAAATATGTGCCTCTCCTTGAGCACAGGATATTAGGAAAGCAATAAATATCAAACTCCAAATGTAGCACTGCTAACAGCAAAGCAGGTTTTGCACAACTGATTTTGCTCTTTGAGAGCAGTATTACCTATTGATGTCTTTCTAGACATAAGTATATTGAAAACTATTGATGGCTGGATTGAATTTTGAGCTTCTCAGAAGCTGATACACTTCCCGTGTCCTTGAATGGAGAGGTGACACAGCTGTGCCTGCTTTGAGTGGATATAATTTTTAACAATGTTGAGATGCTCTGGTGGGCAGCTTTGAGGTGCTGAGGCAGAAAAGCGGAGTAGCACACAAATGGAAGACAGAGGGTATCTCATCTGGGGAGGATGGGATCAAATAGGGGGTTTGTGAAGGGGGTTGATGCAAAGCCTCCAGGAAAAGCTGAAGGTATGAGGAGGGGATGATTTGTAGCATAGAGGCTTGCTCTGTTGGCATGAGGTTAAGCCTTAAATGATATAAATTGACACATCTACAGTGACTTCAGTGTAGACTTAGACCAGCTGGAGATATGGTCTGGCATGTGCCAAGTTCAAAGCCCTTGTTGTTTGACATTTCCTTTTCTTTTATTCCAAATAAATTCTGAGCAGAAGCCAACTTGTGGTTTGGCTGGCAGCAATGCAGTGTTAGTTTTTGGAGCAAATGGGTTCTGAGAAGGTGTGAACCAGGCTCCACATGGCTTGCATGTGTGCCTGTGCATGGCAATTGTACTGAGCAAGTGTCCTGGTGAGTCCTGTTTTTCAGGATGATCTCATTCTTCACTATAAAGCTCTGGAGCTTGTCTACACCTTGGCTAATGTTGCCACTCTTGTTGCTACAAAATCCTTGGCATTTTCAATTAAATTCAGTACTGGTGAGCAAGGCTCAGCACATCTGTCACCAGAACACAGAGCTGCCTTTCCCAGTGGATGCCAACCTTTGACTCACACCTGCATTATTTGGTGGTTTAACCTTCCAAGTATTCTAAGCATCTTTATTCCTGTTTTTCACCTTTTGCTGGGTTGTGCTAGTGCATCTTTAGTTAGAAAAAATCTTTGCTGTCTGTGAGGATTCATGCACAGTCAGATTTTGAAATTTCCAGCATAGGCTCTGAGACCTCTTGTTTTCCTAGTTATACACATGTGAAGGCTGAGATCTGAGCTGCCAGGTCATGCAATGTCCTGAGCTGCAGAAGCTAACAATGAGATACATTCTACTCTTTCTAGATAAAGTAAGGAGAGCACAATGGGTTTGTGGAGTGAAGGTAGTGCTGGGTGGTCTTGTTCATGCATGCTCTGCCTTGGTCAGAATGATCTCCTGTGGCTCTGGGCCAATAATCCATGTTGTATGATCTGCTTAGGCATGTGCACACCGCTGGAAAAACATCTACTATGAGACGGAGTACATCTTGCCCCACGGCTTCTGCAACATCATTCCTCCTGACCTGCAGTCCAAAGGGAGGAAGCTCTTACCCTGCTATGAAGGTAAGGAGTCAGACCAGGAGTGGAGCTTATAATGTCCCTTGCTATGCTTCTAGTACTACAGTAACCTTCACTACTGATTTGTTTCTTTTGTTGTTTTCTTTGTTTTGTTTGGTTTTTTTTGGTGGCATGTGGTTGCCTTGTGGTGCAGCTGTGGTAGCAATTGGGATTTGGATGAAGTTGGGAGAGTAGCACAATTACTAGGTTCTGTGACTGGCAAAGTGCATGGTTGCACTCTACTGGAGGAATAAAATTTTCTGAATTGTGTTTTGAGGCAGCAGCCCTCCCCTTGGTAAATAACGAGAAGATAGTGATATGAGCTTGGCCTCTTATGCTTCACTGTGACATGGCATAAAAATCCTGAATTATGAATCATGAACCAATTTGCCAATCTTATTGAAACACTTCCATTTTTATATTGCCATTTATCAGAGGATTGGGATGTGAGACCGGGAGAAGAGTTAGTAGCAATTTCATATAAATTGTTGCAGAAGTACTCCAAAGTGAGGAAACTATGTTAAGGTCTGGGTTTGAGATGAATACAGAGGGAGGGCTCCAGCTCTGAGCCATGGGCAGCTGTGCCTTTTGGTTCTGCACCAAATTCCATGTTCCATCATTTTAATTTCTCCTTCTCTAGTGCATGTGAGACTTTTATACACGTTTCCATTTTTTAAAGACTTCAGAAGACAGAGTCTCCTTGGCCAAGAGCAATTAACTAAACTAGAGGCACAAGTGTATTTTTAGGTAGAAGATATGGTATCTTCTAAGATCCTTTGCCTTGAGAGGAACATTTTGGGGAAAATACCCTTGCTTCCTTCTTTCTTTCGCTTCTTCGCTGTAGGAGCCTGAGGAAGTGGGTGAGGCTGGAGGACGAAATACAGCAGGGTTTGTTGTGACTTCTGATTTTACTTATTTGCTTTTAAGTGTTTGCCCTCCTGCCCAAAGTTGCCAGCAGCAGGTTGTTGGCATTAGTAAATTGGAAAGCGATAAGGCAGTGAATGTCCTGGCAAGCTTCTCTGCTGCTGTCGAGTGGCCAGGTCTTACCTTGGTGGCCTGTAAAGCCAGGTCTGTGACAGAACTGTGTCCATTTCATGCTCACTCTTCTGAGGTGCTCCTCACCTCCCTCTGGACTTTGCTTAGGAATTTGCCATTGCAAACCCACAGACCTTTTGGAGATAGCGTACACTTGTGCATTGAGTGCTTCCCTTGCCCTGAAATTGGTCATTATTTGATATGTGAGGAGTTTTGAGGGACTTGTCCCAGCCATGCTAGCTGCTGTTCAGTAAGGTGCCTATAAGCTATGTAAGCCTTCCTTTTGTGAGTACTGTCCTACTGCATTTGTCCTTTCCTGCCTACCTGCCCTCCCTGTTACTGTCAGGAAAATCAGGGTACGGCCTCACACTGATGTCATGCACTGCACATCATCTGATATTAACTTCATGGACAATGTGTATGTGCAGGGATGCCAGTGGGGCTCCCTGTGAGCCTTTGTTACTGCTTCTGCAGTGCCTGAAGCCATGGTGGGGATGTGGTTTCTGGAAGAGAAGAATCACTTGTGTTTATCTATGTGTCATGTTTTTGGAGTAAAACTACTGTTAATCTGACAGGATATTTGCCAGGAATTGCTAAAAAATAGAAATGTGTGGGCCTAGTACATGTCGAGCAGCCAATGGAAAGTTGGCAGGGTTGATGCAGTACTATGCTGGCTTAATTTCACTGCATGGTAAAGTGAAAATTGAAAGTTTGGGACTGATTTCCACCCAGCCCCCTCACCCCATCAGACATGAAATCACAGTATCACAAGGAATGGCTGCTCCTGATTCTTTAAATTTCATTAAAACAAGCTCAGAGAGATAGCTTTGGTGTGTCACACATTGTTTAATGTTTGCTGTGAAATAAGTTCGCAGTCATCCTTGTAACTTTTCTCCTTCACTTTCTGGAAGGAGCAGAATAATTTTCCTCCACTGACACTGATGAATGGCTAGTGCAAAGCATTCAGAGTGTGAAGTGCTTCTGCACTGACAGTCTGTGGCCATTGCTGGGAGGCTACCAGGCCTGTGGCTGCAAACCCTGCCCTAGGACATGTGCCTTTTTCCTGACAAGATTCCAGCGTCTCAGCCTTCTCTAGATCTCACCATGTGCAAATAGGGGTGGACAGTGGTGTAGTGGCTTCCACAAGCCCTGTTTTCAGTGCAGCTAAGGTGGTAAGCCTCAGCTGGTGAAGGGTGCAGGCTAGCTGAGTGTCCACCCACGGAGGAAATGGAAACTTCCTGGCTAGATGGCAGTGGTGCAACTGTGTCCTAGTCTCAATCTATCTTATTCTTGCCTAGTTTCCCTGAAATGGCTGACAGAAATCTGGAATTGAGAGATAATTAGAACACAGCAGCAAACTTAATAGTTAAATATAATCTCTCTGAGTACAAACTAATCTGATTTAGATGAGCTTGGATGTCCTTTGCGGTATAGCTGATGTATGGGGCCACAGTTTTCCAGGCAATACTTTCAGTTGGTTATTTTTCCCACAGTTTTAATGGCTTTCCAAAAAACTGAGCTGTCTCTTCATTCCCCCAATGCATTTGATTTGCAAAGAAGGATGGTTGTGTGTACTGTGAGAGGCAGTCCAGCTGATGAGGAGAGCTGGAATGGTTTCCTACTCTTCTGTGGTAAGAATTGATGGTGGAAATGGGGAAGACTGATGGTCCCTTTGGTTAGTAAATAAGGGTAACAGCACATGCTCATAGTCCTTGCCTCCAAAAGAAACAGTAATTTTTCCCACGGGTCCAAACCACATCTGCTTTTCTGGGAGCCATCAAAACATCCCTGCTTTGTGGTGGAAACTCAGTATCATATGGCTAGGTCAGAAAGATTACTACTGTTTCTTCCTAGAGTAGTGAAACACTGTAAGATAGAAAATAAAAAGCTTTCAGCACATGTGATAGTTTACATCTTTGAGGATGATAGATTATTTTATTGAACTCTGTAGTTTAGCTTATGTTATGGCACCGAAGCTTGCTTAGAGACTGGCAGACAGTTTTATTCAAAGAAAAAGTTCAGGGGCATTTACCTTCAGAATTGTCACATATCAAAGCTTATTCTTTTTGCTTGTGTGTTGTTTTATGCAATTACTCGTTCCTGGGTCTCACTTCTCTTGTAACCTGAGATTGTCCTGGCTACAAACCACTGCCATCTTCTTCTCTTTTTTCCTGTATGTGTTATTCATGGCACATCTTCAAAGTTGCACAGGCTGCAACTTCCTCCAGACTCAGCCTTATCATGCTGCTTTGCTGCCAGCTGCTGCTGCAGCAGTTTCATGGCTTGCAATCTCTGTAATCAGGAATGCACAGCAGTCAGCAGGCAAACAAGAAAGAATAAAGAAGTGTAGAAACAACAAATTTGTCCTTGACTGCAGTTATTGCCTGGAGTTATGCGAAAAGAAAAATAATTTAACCTCATGCAAAGGTTGTTATTCAGGTTTATTTTGTTATTCACAAAAGCTGTGAGCTGGTACAATAACCACACAATTTCCATCCAGTTGGTTGCTTTGCTTCATGGCTGACTATGTTGTATGAGTGACAGGGTTCACTACTGTGCACTGGAGTGGAGGCAAAGTAGAAGCAATCTTGGTTTTCATCCCTTTTGGGCTCATCCATTGCTTGGGAGAGGCAGACTGGCTCTAGGGAGCAGACAGAAGTCTGTGATGCTGGGATGTGACCACCTAGGATGGGTGGCACCCCTTGGCCATGGCTGCATGAGTGGAAAGGAGTCTTGCTTGGGTGTGGAGGCAGGTGTACATCACTGCAGGTGGGAGTCAGGGGGAAGGGAAGGAGGGGTGGTTTTGTGCTGAAAGGGTTGGGCAAAAACTCCAGGAGCCCAGTGTCTCTCTGTACTGGGCTGCTGGGTCCTTGGGGAGGACTACATCTGTCTTGGTTCCCCCTGAAATGCCATGTGCTGGTGTCTCCTCTGTGTCACTAGAGCTTTAAATTCTCAAACAGCCCCAATATCTGAGGTATTTGGGCCTCTGTGCTTACATTTCCACTTGTGAAGTGTTATGGCCTTGGCGGTGAAGAATGAAGCAAAGAGAACCTGAAGACAGGAAGAAAGCAAATGTTGCCCTAGGCTTCAAAAGAGGCAGCCAGAGAAGCCATTCAGTATTTCAGCCTTCTCTGCAATTTCTGTTGCAAGGGGTCCCTGTTTCCATTCAGTAGTGGGTCCTACATTTTGCTTAGTATCCTTTTGTCATTGATGTATCTGAAGAGGCCCTTCTTGTTAGCCTTGACAGCCTTCACCAGATTTAATTCCAAATGGGCCTTGACCTTCTTCATTGCATCACGCAAGGGTAGGGATCCTGCTATAGTGAATACAGGGCTTTTAAGGACATGCACAGAATTATTTTTCAGGAAATGCTGGGAGAAGGAATCTCCTCTCCTTGGCTCTCTTAATGAAAAAAATCTTCACATTGATAAAAAATATTTTTCCCCAGGCAAGTACTGCCTGGAGAATCTGTATATGGAGAGTTAGCAATTCAGAAGCCCAGCACTTGCTGAATAGCTATGGGCTAATACAGGCTTCAGTTCTCAGTGGAATTGTCATGCATTACCACTAGGAGACCCAGCTGTGCTCCTAGTCTGCTGGGATGCATATCTGCCTTGGCAGGGCCCTGCCTTTTCCAAGACTGTTGGGCATTTGGACTGTAATTTGTGGATCAAGTCTCTATTTTGCGTGATGTCTCCAACTGAACCTCTCCCTGTGCAACTGGTATGACCTCAGCAAATGTCTGAAATTCTGAACATCTTTATGATGTTAGGAAGAGACTGTATGTAATGCAAGTGGGAGAATAGTGTGTGTGTGTGTACGTATGTCTTCGTAAAATATTTAGAAAGAAGGCAGCAGTTTTTATAATTAATTCCTTCTGATCTTCAGTAAGACAAAATGCAATTCCAAAGGAACTTGCTAGATTCCAGAGGCAGTTTGCTCATTGATTTCATTATAATTTTTATCATTTGGCAATGACTTAATGGGGCTTAAAATAAAAAAAAGTATTAAAAAGTTTCACAATTATCAGGTAAATTGTTTTTGAACATGAATTACTGTAATATACAAGAAGTAGATACAGTATGGTAGATATTTGAAAATAATGCTCTGGAAAAAAACTGCAAAGGCTCTGATCCAGCTGCAAGTTTCAAATTCTTCCAAGATATTTGAGTTAGGGTAGGGTGGAAAGTGATTTTCTTTGTTTTCCTCTTTCCTGCTCCCCACCCTGAACTTAATGTATTCCTAGAAATATCTTTTTCCTTGTCATCAAAAAGATAGAGTAAAAATTCCTCAGGTTTGACAGGGCAAACGATTGCTATGTAAAATCCATAAACAAAAGCTGTGGGGTGCTGGTTGGGCTACATGTGAACTGGGAGCTCTGAGCCCATGGCCATGAAAATCAGCAGATCTAAACATCCTGCAAAAGAGACTGTTTGATTATGTAGAAACATATGGCTTTTTCTCAGTCGCTCTCTTCTTCCTGGAGCTTGTGTCCTGAAGCACCCTCACCAGAAATATTTCTGGGGGCTTTAATGACTGCCATTGTAGGGGAAGATCACTTTAGTTCTCTGAGGTAGTAATGGGCCTGAAAGTTAAAACCTCCTAGTATGGAGTCTGTGGCATACAGGCATGTGCATCACTTTTTGCTCCCCCCTTCCGAGCTGTGGTGACCTGCCACGGATGGAAGCCTCTTGTAATGCACCTTTACTGGAGCAATGCTGCTGCTCTCTTCATGCTGCTGTGGTACTGCTTGTTTAGCATCTCTGTAGGAGCACTCTGACCTCTCTCCCCAGCTGGCTGCTTATGATGCTGCCTGGTGTGGGTGAGTGTGCTGCATGGTGCACGTCGGTGGCCGATGCACTGATAAAACCCAGGAGCCCTGCATGCTGCTGCCTCTCCAGGCTGTGTGAGTAGCAATGCAGGTGGCTCAGGTGAAGAGCCTGATGATGCAGGGATGACCACAGTTTGTTTTCTTCCCTTCTTCCATCCAGAGTACAAGAAGAAGTATGGGGAGGAGCATGGTTCATGCCAGGCAGGGATCGCAGGCTTCTTCACCGAGGTGAGCTGGGGCACATGCATGGAAGGGTTGGGGTTGGTGAGTGGCTCTCCTGTTGCATGCCCCAGGAGGGGATTCCCAAGCATGGCTTGGACAGTGGGCTGAGTACTGAGAATGGTCCCTTCCTGCCAGCAAACACCCTCCTGCCTTGTCTAGCTTCTCAGGTGTCTGTTTCTTGCACAGTGACTGCACAGTGGTTCATACATGTGTGTATGTGTCTCTCAAGGTCTGTGGACAAGCATAAATGAACTGACTCTAGAAATGTCTTCAGAGAATATTCTTGTTATGTACATCCCAAAACTTGCATAGAAGTATTGTAAATGATGAGGCAAAACAATCTTTCCTGAATAATTTTGTTTATGTATGTGTACATGTGCATGAATATAATGCACATACATACAGAAGATAAGCACTTTTTTTCAGTTCTGCTACAGTTCTTTGTTGCAGGACAGAGAAAAAATAGTGTGGTAGAATATATATGTACCACAGTCGTTCTAAATATTTGACCACATTCTTTCCTGGAAGAAGTCTATCAGTCATGTTTCAGTTTTGTCAAGAATTAACTTGTTCCCTTTTGCATGGATTTTTTTTTTTTTTTTTTTTTTTTTTTTTGGTGTTCATGTTGCAGGGTTGTGGCTTTTTTGCTTGTTTGTTTTGGTTTTATTTTAAGTTTTTAAAGAACACATACCCACTCCTAATTATATATATGCACTGATCTACAGAATGTATTGTCCAGACTGATACAAATAGAATAAAGGTTTTCTCTTTCAGAAATTGCTTTCTACCATTTCAGTAAACTGGGATGGCAGGCAATGCTGCTACAAGGGCACTGGCTGATAACTGGATATTCAGCCAGCAGCAGCTGTTTCCTGACTTGTCTGCTCTCCCCAGCCTGTTTCTGTTCCCAGGCTTAAATTCTCCTTTGTTACCCTAGTTCAAAAGATACCTTTGAACTTTTATCACTTCAGCCTGATGGCAGCAGGAAATGCAGATAAAAATTTGACCTTTTTGGGTCAATCAGGCAATCCCCTATTGTATGTTCAGTGCTGTGGATGGTAGCTGTTCCTGTCAGTAAGTGACCTGACAGGTATGGCCCATAACGAGGAAAAAGCTGTTTCTAAGCACATCCTGCTCTTTGGTTGATTTTGCAGTCCTGTCCCTGTAGTCTTATTAGGAGAATCCCTTGTTTTACATCTCCCTCCTGGCTGGAACTGGTCACCTGAAGGGGACTTGGATATGATAGCCATTTTCCACAAGGATGGAGTCCACCCATGGCTTTGCATTGAGTGGAGATGTGAGGAAAGCAGCTGTCCACATATATTCTTGGGGGATGGAGAACTTCCTGGGCTTAATGCTCCTTGGGCTTAATTTGGTCTCTTGCTGGAGGTATTTAAAAACGCATCCCGGAACAATGTTTTTCTGCAAGGATACGGGATGTTTTGGGACAACGTTTGTGAATTTCTCTTGAATGTAAATGTACCTTGGATTTTGACTCAAAAACATTATCGATGACCATGTACCTTTGAATGCTGGATCAAACTCTGCCTGATTTCTGTGGTCTTTTGAAATGCTCAATCACTCTGTCTGTAATGATCCCAAGCCATTTTATGATGCTATGATGACTGTAGCCAGGCTGTCTCTCCAAGACCAGAGTGTATCTGATGACAGAGCTCCGCAAAATGTTCCACCTAGGATGTAACACACATCTTGCTTGTTGAGTACATGGCAGCTGTCTAGCTTCATAGTTGTAAAATCAAAATCCTTTGTGCTGTTTCCACCATGATTGGTTAGTATAGCATGTCAGCCAGCATCAAGGCATGATCTGTAGCTGAGTGATGGGTTCTGAGTGGGCTGGAGTACCTCTGTCTCTGGGTCTTCTGGAGGATGTTTGGGAAAGGCAGCTAGTAGAGAGATTTTTTGGAGAGCTAAGTTAGCAGGGATGAGCTTGATGGTTAGTAAGGTTGAGGAAAGTCTTCTGTTGCAGCAGAAGAGCTGAGCAGAAGTGGACCATAAAAGGGCAGTGTGTCTCTAGGGTATATGCAGTGACCTCCACGTTTGGGAAGAAGGAAGGATACTGTCCAAATGCATACAGAATGGAGGTTGTTATAGATGGACTTATTATTGGTGTTTTAAATAAATACCCTGTCCCTTCTCCATTAATGTGTAAAGTTTTGATTGTTATTTTTACCTCCTACCCTTTTCCCCACACACTTCCATTTTTCCTCTTGCAGGAACTAGTCATCATGGGGGCACCAGGATCTTATTATTGGACAGGAACTGTCAAAGTACTGAATCTCACTGACAACACTTATTACAAGCTGAATGATGATGCTGTGATAGCCAGGAGGTACACATACCTTGGTAAGCAGCTCTCTAGTGCTCACTGTGAATACAAAATTGTCCAACAATGTATTTCAAGGCTTTGATGCTATAAAGTAGATACAGGTTTTTTCTATGGTGATGTAGAGTATTTTTATAAAAAGTGTGAAAGGAAGAATATTTGAATTAAAGTGATACTTATCTGGAAGTGAAGAAACATTTAAAATACTCAGTTTTTCTCTCCTTGTTTTGCTGTAATTTTTTTGACTAATATAGAGTAGGCATTTTAACTAAACAGCCCATTGGATTGTGGTGGACTTCTTAACATTCCTGCCTTTGCCCTGTAACAGGAAAATTATTTGTCACTAGTTAAACTGCATGCCTGCTTACATGTGCCTTTAGAATGGGTACAACAACTAAAAACAGAATTCGTATTTTAGACGCATTTATTTCAACAAAAATAACAGCATCTAAATGTGTTAATGGCAACTGAAGGAAGTTGAAAAAGGTATGTCTATAGGTACATCTTTAACTCAATTGGTTTTACTTGCTCTAAAACCAGCTAATGTCCCTAAAATGCTTAATTTAAAGGCTTCCATCTATGGAAGGCTTCCATCTTAGGCATCTGAAGTGCCTAAGACTGTTGAGACCTAGAAGGCATTTCAGCAGTTTGATATTATTTGACTCAAGTCTTGCACAGACCTCTCATTGTCCTCTTAACCTTTAATATTTAAAAAAAGTCCTTTCAGAGATACTGCTTGGTGATTGCTAAATGAAGAGTAAATGTTTACCTGTTTGCAGACATAAATAGGTTTTGCCACTGATAGACTTGAATTATAGGGTTTACCATGTTGATGAAAGCCTCATAATTTGTAGCAAAAGAGCCTTAGAAAGAAAGCTACTCTATTCATCCTTAGTTATTATATATTATTTTAATGTATCTAATAAAGCAGAATCTTTGATCTTTTTCTTTCAAATACACACACCTTTTTTTTGATATATCATCCCATTTTTCTTCTTGCCTAGACAAAAGTATTTTTAAGCTATTGACTTCTCTGACCTCTTTGCCCACTCTCCTCTTCTGTCTCCCCCAACCAAAAAGGAACATGATTTTCCAAGCCTTCCTGGGCAGTGATTTTAGCCAAAGGAGGACACTTCTGTCTGATCCAAGTGGGACTGTTTGTTCTTTGACATGATACTTTCTCTGTGGTCATATGATTGCTTTTGTCTGTTTGTGTATGCCTTCTCCTGTTTTACTGCTTCCCTCTCTTGACTTGTTGTTGGCTAACTGCTCCCAGTATAAGCTCCTTGTGTCACTTGGTCATCTCCACACACATGGCTTTCTTCTCTCAGCTTTTGGAAGGGTACTGGGGGTGCAGTCTCACTTCACCATCCCTATGAACTTTTGAACAGAATATTGGGGCATCCTGAGCAGAATGGTTGTTGAACTCTGAAGTGCAGCCCAGGAGCAGTGAAACCTTATAAGCCTGATCTGTCTATCTGATCTGTTTCCCAGGCTCTTCCCTGTCACATTTATTTATTTATGTATTTATTTATTTCCTTTTCCACACAGGATATGCAGTGACAGCAGGTCATTTCTCTCAGCCAACTACCACTGACATTGTAGGAGGAGCTCCCCAGGATGGAGGCATTGGAAAGGTGGGGCTCTTTATCAAACAATAATGTAGTTGGATACAACAGCACATGAAATGTAATACTGATGCAGTTCTAATGTGTATGAGAAGACAAGAGTTTTTTGTCTGTTTTGAGCACTGAGCAGGGGAGAGTTAAGGTAGTTTGGTGAAGTTGTCAAATTTTCTCAACCTGTCCCTCTTGATGCCTTGCATCCTTTGCCCCTCTACCCTCTCTTTCCCACCCAATCCTTACAATACCCATTTTAATGAGACACAGACAAGATCTCTTTCACACTGCTTTTGTTTAGGATTTGTTATGTTTAGGTATTACTTAAAACTGAATTTTCATTACTTAAATGAAAATACTTGTAAAAGAGAATTTGAATCCTGCTTCTTTTATTCACACATTTGACTATTTCAGTATTTACTTCAAGGTAACATCTCTAATGGAATGAGATTAGGTGGTTTGATGCCATTTTTGAAACTTCATAATACATTGATGTTTAGTGTATTAGAGGATGGGTTTTTGCCAGCTGTACTTAGAAATCTTGGTGATAGTCTCTTAAGAAGGAAAGAAACAAAAAAGATCTTCCTGTAGGCATATATAGGTTCAATGTCCCAAAGATGTAGTGAATGGCTAGATGGAAATGGCTAGTGAGTTAGGCAAAGCTGGTTCTCCTGTGCTGAGTACCCATATGCTGTTGGAGAAACTGGTTGAGGGTGAGCACTGTGACCTCCTATACCCTTCTAAACCAAAGGTGGAAAAGTGGGAGTGGGGAGAGGGAGAGAAGGAATGTAAAGGGTCTGCCTTTGTCCCTCTTTCTTCAAAATGCAGTCCTTTTGGGACCTGCTGTCACCACTTGCTTTAGCAGAGATGTCTGGCAGCCCCCTTCCATCTTCCTCCCTTTGGCTCTCATGCTCTATAGTGACATGAGCTGTAGCTGAATCATAACAAGCAGTGAAAAGTCTTCACTAGCAGGAACACTATCATGTTTAGGCAGATTATTTTTGATAGTAACCATGTCCTGGGGGTAGCAGCACAAGTAGGGAAAATGGATAAAAGTAGAGGATGAACCTTGGTACTTAGATCTGTTTTGACATGACTAGGACATACAGGATATAGCAGCATCACAGTTGCTACTGAGAGGATGTGTGCATGAAAAAGACATAGTTTCATTTTCCCAGGTGTTCTGCTATGGTGCAGTGCACCTTCCTTCCAAGCTGTTTTTCCTGTGGAACAGATTTAATTTCTCTACAAGGAGGAGAGTGGGGAACCACAGCTGATAGCAAGAGATACACAAGAAAGCAGCTGGCTCTGTAGTTTAAAGACTATTGCTCTAGTCACAAAAGATTATTCTCCCTTGGCATGGGATGCAGGTAGCAGGAACACATGGCAAAGCGTCAGTAAGAGGTGCTGAATACAGAACATTACAATGAGCAGTCCTGTTGTGCTTTCCAAACACTAACAAGCTGATCTTTTCCACTTCTCTGATAGAAAGTGATTAGCATTGTCATACTTTTTCACCTAAGTTAAAGCCAAGATTTAGTGAGACTGGGTGATTTTCTACAAAGTCACAGAGAGTGTCATTTTTTAAGACTGGGTTTGTAGTTGAGATGCCTGGCAACATGCTGCTAAACATGCTGCTGCAAAAGCTAGGGAGTCCTGTGCATGTAGAGCAATTGTCCACAGTAAACCTGTGCAGTGTTCTTGACTGAAAACAGCTTTGAACTCTGTCTCACCATCTGTTAATAACTCACTACATATTCAGTTATGTCCAGTGCTTGGCTCTGCCACATGGCCTTGGAAGTTAGGGATCCTCTGTCCCACAAACTGTGTGAGCACCTGCTAGGAGGGAGCCTATCTAATGCCACAGGAGTCTCAAAGACTGACTGAACCAGCCTTTCTGTTGAAGGGAGTCCCTTTCTACAAGCCATGCACTTTGCATCTTTAATTTTGGTACAAGATATGTTCTTGAACTTGTATCATCAATACTTTTATCCCTGAGAATTCCAGATTAAACAGTTTTCCCTGTGGAAATGAGCAATGAGTAGGCTGTGTTTGAATAGTTTTCTGATTTAAAAATTGTTTCAGACAGAAACAATGAAAATGTTGTGGGTGGTCTGATTGGGGTTTCTACTGTGACTGTTGCTAAAGCATCATGCAGTTTGCAGCGCAGTACATGCAGGCACATTTTCTTGATAAGGTAATGATAGATAAGGGAAGGGGAGCGGGGACTGAGCAGCATTCTCAGTCTTTTGCCCTACTTATTTCCAGACAGTTTCCAGATGCCACTTGTTTGAGAGTTGGAAAGTTGCTTGGCTAGGTGCTTTTAAATACACACATGTGCACGTACAATAAGTGTACCAAAAAAAGTAGGCAACAAGATAATATTCAAGTGTTTCTTATGACAAGCCTAGGATTTTTCAGGACAGTGGAGAACTCTGTGTCATCTTTTAAAAGAAGACTGACTAGTAAAGTGGTCATGAAGTTGGATCCTGGCAATAGCCATGATCATGATTTAGATATTATTTAGAAAGCACACGTGCTTTCTAAAAAGAAAGCAAAACTACTGGTTAACTTTTTTCTTTTTTCACCTTTCAGGTTTATATTTTCAGAACAGACAGGCAATCAGGCTCTCTAATAAAGATTTTTCAGGCTTCAGGAAAAAAGGTGAGTGTTTATATATGTGTTTTCTATTAAGAGGTAGGTAGAGAGGGGGGAAATAATGTCAGAGTCATCCCAGAGCATCATTTTCATTCCACTCCTTCATAAATTGTCCAGCAAATCCTGTTTCTTCTTATCCTCCCAGAAGAGCTAAACGTATTTTACAGATCAGCTGTATGCCATTTCTTCTATAGCAGTCATGACTGCAATGTCTGCTCAATGCCCATGTGACTGAAACAAAAGGTCTTGCTGGAAACTTAATAGTGGTTCTCTTTAGTTTCATGTGACTGTAGCAGTACCTCTGAGATGTGGGACATGGGGCACCAGGTGAGCCTAGATGCAGAGATTTCCTGTTAGTAGATGTTACTGGGAGATGTGGGTAACCTGGAGTTTAGTTTACTATGCAAAGCCCCAGTCTGCTTTCCTGTGTTGTGCTGTGACAAGAGGGATACTGCAGTTACAGTGTTTTGTGGAGGAGCAGCTTCATTGCCTCGACAGATGATAATTCCCCCCCTTCCAACTATAAATCAGTGTTGCATTCTGTTCTTGAGACTGCCGTCTTAGAGCTGAACTGTTCTCCACCTCCATGAAATTTAGTTAATACTGGTGAGATCTAGCTTCCCCAGTGTGGTGTTGTGTTTGAATGGGGAACAGCTTGTGTTCTTCACTTGGGAGCTTGCTGGAACTGTGCTGCAGGAGAAACAAAACTGGCATATGTCTAGCTATAGGTAACAACAAAAATTGCTTTATTTGGGAATAACTCAGTGATCAAATGATGCCTCTTATCTGGGGTCTCCTGTGTTCTTCTGGAAGGAGAAGAAATACAGAAAAAAAAAAAAAAAGATTTTCTGGAGGCTTTTGGCTCTGTGAAGACCTTCTAACCTCAGGAAGACCCAAAGTGTTTGCCTGTAACCTCAGGTTGGGAGTGTTACTATATCTTGTTATTTTTTTCCCTAGCAAGACACAGCTGCACTATTTAAAAACTTGCCTGGAATAGGGGATGTTAATTTACTGAATTTAATGAAATAAATTTAATGAAATGTAATGAAATTAACTACAAGAATGTGTAGGTGGATGGTGTGATTTGTTTTTTAGGCCCTCTCCAAAATTTTACTTTCTCTGCACTAGCAGAATTACAGACATCTTGAAAGGAAAAGACTTCCCAGTTCATCCAGGGCATCTCCTGTGTTTGCTTCCGGTTAATGTCTTTCCCTGTTGAGTTTTAAGTGTCCGTAAGGATGTGTTTCTGATTATTCCTCAACCTAACAAATGGAGCCATCAGGAAGTTTCCAGGTCTTAGCCAAAACCTTTCCCTTTTTAATTTAATTGCTTTACTTTTGTATGTAACTCAACTAAGTATTTACAAGTACTTAACAAATATTTACATCATCTAGGGTTCTTTTTCATTAGCATCTTCTTCTACAAATTCTCTAAAATCCAAATGAGAATTTTATTTTAAAAAGAAGGCTGTGCTAAATCACCTCTTTTTGTTTGGTGGTTGTTTTTTGTTTTGTTTTGTGGTAGAAGCAAAACCAGACCTGCTCAGCAATGAGCACTGCTTGGAAATGAGCTTTCACAAAATGCTATATCCTTCCCAGTGGTGGGAAAGTTCGTTGCCCTGACATTCTTTGTAGACAGATGTGAACAGCAGGCCAGTCTCTTCCTTCCTTTTTTATTAATGGAGGCTGAACTAGGAAATCAAATGCAGGCAAGAAAAAAGAAAATTCAGTACCTTATTACAAATGTTAAGTGTGCAAATTTCAGGTTCTTACCTAAACTGTTATTATTGTGAACTCACCCATGCTGCAAAAATATCATGTTGCAGTTAAGTAAATAATAGCTTTTTCCTGATAACTGCCTGAATACATAATAAAATGCTTGTCATAACTTTTGTTCCTTACCCATGAGAAATTTACCCATGAGAAATTTCTTTTAAAACCTTTGTGGATTAAGAAAATAAACAAAAAAATCCGCAAGGGGACTTAAGCTACAAAATAACTGGAATGAAATGATATTTGAGGTCCGGCTTTAAACCCACACAAGCACAAAAATCTGCATTAACAAACTGAAATGCTATTCTTAAATCACCATTGTGTTATATATTTAGCAGCTTTTAAATCTTACAGACTGCACAGAACAGAGTTGCTGCTGCCCATCTTCTAGCATGCCCAATAGTTCTGGTTCATGCATGTTAACTTGCAGGCATGGAGGACCGTAGGTCAGACATCTGCTATGAGGAATGTAAAAGCATTCAAGAACATAAATAATGATTTCTTTAACCTCAGTTTTTCCTACTTTGTAGGAAACAGCACTCAGGTTCAAATACAAGGTGATATCTTTCCCAATTTCCTGCTGAAGCAGCTTTTAATCTTTAGGCTATAGTTTGTAGTTGGTTTCAAAGAGTATGCCTTGTGTTACCTTAGCAGATGTCGATGAAATAAGGGTAAAATATCAGTCTTGCTTTTGGTTTCCTTCTTGTGTTTAAGTGTGTTTTGAAATTTGTAATGTGGGTGCCAATTGGTAGATAGTCTTCAATGTTCACCCATACAAAAAAATCCATATAAATCCAATCCAATGTTCACCCATATAAAAAAAAGAAGTAAAATTAATGTATTTCTTTATTTTAGGCAATTAAGTTTATTGAGCAATAATAAGTGGACAGAAAAAGGTGGTTACATATGTTACATATGATACATATCTTCTGCATCAACTGAAAAGCTTTTATTGAAAGTCTTTGTTTCTGTAGCAATTTACCTGCCTGTACATGAGAGGAAAGGCAATGATTAAGACCCCAAACCAGTACGCCCTTTGACAGTGATTGATACAAATAAATATGAATAGAACAGGGAAAGATAGTCTACAGTCAAGAGCTAGGCTTAGATATCTGTTTTCATGGCCTCTTGCCTATTTTTCTTTTTTTCTTTCATTATTTATTTAAGGTATCCCCAGATCATCTGTGGTACCCAACTTCAATTAAGTTTGGCATGGGCACGAATAATCACTGTCCAGGTCTGGTTTGGGAATCTCATTTCACACCTTCCTAGTTTTAAACATTTGACAAGCAAAAGCTAGTCAAAGAAAGCTCTTTAAGTGTCTCACTTAAGTGTGTCCCAGAGTACAACTTCTATTCTGTTGGTAAAACATCCAGATTTGATGCACTGTTATAGTAAAGTGTTTTAATTTCTCCCAGAATTATTCCTAAAGCTTTCTCCCTAGGAGTGCTTGTGAGTGATAAAGCAGCAAGTCATCATGTGAAATTAAAAGAATAACCAAGTCAAACAAAAACCACGCCTATATGATTTCCTCCTGTGTGTGGGCAGATACTGAATGCTTTGTTGTGACTCAACTTGGTTACAGATGGGCTCTTACTTTGGCTCCTCCTTATGTGCAGTTGACCTGAATTCGGATGGGTTGTCAGACCTGCTGGTTGGAGCTCCTATGTTTTCTGAGATCAGAGATGAGGGTCAAGTCACAGTCTATATCAACAGAGGAAATGTGAGTATTTACAGGAGGTGACTTGGTAAGGGATGAGGGTGTGGGTCCCTGGCAAGGTAGTGCTTATGTCCTTCCAGCCCTGCATGGTGAAACTTGATGTCTCAAATAAGTGGGGCTCTGGATGTCTCTAGCAAAACATGAAGTCACAGGAAGACTCATCTGGTATTGTAGTTTGCCAGATGCCAGCCCATGTTCATCACAGAGCTGTAAATCTTTCAAGTAGATCTGAGAAAATCTCTAGTTGTATGTTGAAACTTGGTGGTATTTGTGGCTTTATGTGGATTTGATGCCAAAACCAAGTAAGAGTCAGTGGCTTTGACTGAGTTTCCTTTGTGTTTTGGGTGGTCACTAAAACCTAAAACACAAATTAGAACACAAATATCTGAGGACGGAGGAAGAGGAGAGAAAGCAGAGATTGAATTCATGTTATGTCTACGTTATGCCCCATATTTTAGGGGAAGTTCTTTTCAGCTGGTACTGTTAGATTTCACATGACCTAACAACAGTCTAGGAAAAGTCTGAACTTTGTTGCATTGGCTAACCAAGGCCATTCTTATGTTTTATTTATAGGAAAACAATGGTTGCTTACATACTATTAAATATTTAATATTCAGGTCCTAAAGCTGCTATCTTAAAGGAAGAGTTGTTCTGGACTAAAATTAAATTGGCTTGTATTTAGTGAACTTTGAATTTATTTATGCTAGACTTCAAATTCACCAGAAGTCCTATCATTTAGGAGACTTGAGAAGTGTTTTTGCTGTAATTTTACTTTTTATTACTGCTCCTTTAATTGAGCTTTACTTTTTCAATTTCATCCACAGGTCGTTCTACCTTTTATGTTGCAGTGTTGCTGCTGGGCCCTCAGGATAGGGTCCACAATGCTAAACAGATAGCCAACATTTCCTGCTCACAGTGGCAGTATACATGAGTTAATGTTTATCTTCTATAAAATAGTCAAGCAGCTAGTATGAGTTTCTTATACTCCTGCACCAGGAGTGTTAGAATTACTTGCAGAAGCCATGGCTTGCAGGATTGTGGGCTTTTACTTTGGGCAGTGGACATTTTAAACTTTGTTTTGATGCCTTTTCCTTGATCCTAAAAATTAAGAGCCAGACACGGTTAAGGGATAAAGGCTTTTTACCTTGGTGTTTAATAAGGATCCTTATGGTACATCACTTCACCAAAGTGGGATGTGCTGAAATGCACACACCTTATAGATCATGAATACAATTTTATAGGCCTTACAAATTAGCATATCTAACAAAGATGCCTCAATGAGGAGCTTGAATTAACAGTGTGATATCTCCCCATCCTGAAGAATTCCCCCTTGGAGGGGCCTAATCCTAATTTACAGAGTGTATTTTAAAGAGGACATTGGTTTCTCAAGATAGCAGAGGGCTTTCCAGCCTCTAATTGCCAGGCCTCTGGGATGTTTGGTCTTCTGGCCTAACAGTATACTGGCACTGTGCTAAGTTATCAGACTTAAGGAATTGCAAGTATGCATGCTAAGAGCACTGAGGTTACATAAAAGTTATATAAAAGATATATAAAAGAAAAGGCAAAACTCATAATGGCATCAGTTTCATTCTGCAAGCACCATTGCTTAAGAGGTTGTTGTAGGGCATCAAAGAAAACTGTATTATAAAACAAGCATGTATAATGATGCTACATTTAAAATGCTTATATTTTGCCCTTTCCTCTGAAAACTGCAAAGAATTGAGTCACACATACAGGCCTGCCTGTCTTCTCTCTGTTGTATTTCAATTTCATTATGTGGGATTTTCTTAAAGTCAGCAACTCCTAGCAACTAAGTAAAAGATTTTAGTACACGTTCCAGAGGGTAGCTTATTCTCATTCACAAAGGAAGCAAAACCAAAACAACCCTGAGGTGGGTACAGACTTAGACTGCGTAATTGAATTTTTTTTCTTGTGGAAATGTTCCTTTTCCCTGAAGGGAAGGCTGTAAGAAAATAAAACTTATGTATCTGACCAGAAGGTGGGTGGGCAAGAAATACGAGCGCCATACAAGGCTTCTCACAGAATAGTAGTACAAAGCTACTTAATTTTCAACTTTTCTCAGTCTCTTTAGTTCATTAAATAAATTTGCTTATTCTTAATTTAAGAAAGCTTTTGGAGGACTTTGCTTTAATCCTTCTGTCCTGTACTTAAAAATGTTTTCAAATCCAATCATCAAATGTTCTTTGCTTAGGGGAAAAATACTCCTTAGCTTGCTGGAGTTCAGCTGAATAAACCTGGATTGGGGATTTTGGTCCTTGAATGCAATCTGCCAGTAGAGCAAACACTGGGCTGTTACGTTTTAGGGATCTGCAAGCTTTCATGATTCACCAATCCCTGTGACTGCATTTAATTACATCTCTGAGTTACTGTTCAGTTAATTTAGTATTTTGGTTAAGTCATGCACTCCTTTGTCTTCCCTTCCCCCTTCAAAACGAAAATCCAGAAAGTTTAAAATACAAGTAAATGTGATTTCTAGAGTCCAGGTAATCTGACTGCAATGAGAGCAAGAGGCAGGCTGCAGCTCAGCTCTGCCCCAGATCATTCCCACAGCACATGGGCAGCTTCCATGGGGAAGGATTGCCTCATCCAGGGCTTGCACCATGTCCCTGACCCTGTCGTATTTCTTGCTTGCTAGGGAGTGCTGGAAGAGCAGCTCACCCTGGGCGGTGACAGCGCCTATAACGCGCACTTTGGGGAGAGCATGGCTGCCCTTGGCGATATCGATGACGATGGCTTCCCAGGTCAGTGCAAATTCCTCCACGGCCATTTCTCCATAAGTGTGAGCAACTCTGGTGACCCTGTCAGTCCTGCATGGCATGCATTGCTTATCCAGACCTGACTAGCACCTGGGTTCAACCTAAGGATAAATCTGCTTGTGTAGGATTTGTGTGCTGAAGTGTTTTGTAGCTGACTGTCCTTGGTGTTGTTTTAATTTGTGTCTGTGCAGGTCACATTAACATTGCTTTACTTTCCTTGCTGTTGTATTTTCTTCCCTGTGTGGCTTATAAAAGGCTTTAGATACCCTCACTCTGAACAAAACAGAAAACTATGTCTGACTTTTCTCCTTGCCCATTTCCCTATGTTTCCAAGCCTTTCTGGTTTCATTGACATAATCTCATTTCTTATCAAGAAGTGTAATTCAGAAGTAGCTTCTCACTCTTGATAGCACATAGTCTATTAATTTCTCTCTTTTGCTTTGTTCTCCCCCTGCTCCACTCTCAGGTTGCTCAGTGTGAGAGCAGTAGGTGAGAATAAAAAGCTGATGCTCTTTTTCTGCCCTCATTTCTGGAAGTGCAGATTAAGGACTTCTAAACAAAGGCCAACTTAGTATGTGCCTGGATTCCAGGCCACTCAGGACACAGTATCCCATTAAGCCTAACCTGGCCTTGTTGCAGGCTGCTCTCACATATCATGAACATGCTCTTGCTCTGCACTGGGACATATGCTTGTGTGTTCTTGCTAATATTTATAGTTGATCATGGTGATGGTGAGACTGCAGAGAGAGTTGGATCAGTCCATGGGTACAAAGCACTCATGAAAAGCTTAATTTTAGTGGAGAGCATAGTCACTAGATCCAAGTAGGAGAGGAGAATGGGAGGCGGGATCATGCTTCCTGTAGGAGTTTGCAGTTAAATTGGATCAATTGTAATTTGAAAATTCACTCTCAACAGTTGTTTTTCAATTCTTGACTATCCATTTAAGATAACCAGCCTCTCTGTGTAGCCTTGGATTTTCAGCCAACCTTAATGTACTGCTACAGTAAAGATTTCACCACCAGCCTTGCCTTGGTTCACAAAGCTGATGTTCTCACGGGTTGAAGACTTGGTTATGAAAGCATTCTATATTCACTTTTTTGAGTATGGCTGCTCGTTGATAAACACATTTTTATAAAAGAACATGTTTCTAATTAGGCATAGCATCTGATTCTGTGAAATATACATATGTTTACAAATTCATATGCGTTTGTGTATTTTTAAAGTTTATCTTACCATGAGCTCTTAATTAAATCAAATAAGTTCCTTCTACCCAGGTTCATATAAGCTGCTGATAATCTTTGTCATGGGGAGCTGTTTTCCGATGGATAGCTGCACCCTAAAATTAGGGAAAAGTTGGATTAATGGAATGGTTTCTGAAATCTGCACTGTTTTACAGATGTTGCCATTGGAGCACCTAAGGAGGATAACTACATAGGAGCAGTGTACATTTACCATGGGGATGCCAATGGTATTATACCTCAGTACTCAATGGTACGTGACACTATTGTTTATGATCCCTGTCTGAAAGTCACTTTCCCAGTACTTGCAGAAATAAACCATACTTAAAGGTGCCTTAATGGGTAACCTTGTCATAGCTCTACATCCTTTTCTCAGTCCTGGTTTGAAGATGGCTTCTCCCAAAGTTTGTCTGTATCTATGCTGAAAGGTAAAATTATGTTAGTCAGGAGGTATTTTTTACTGTCTTTTGTTACAGCTGTCAGCTACATCTTCTTGAAGCAAGCAGAGTCTTAAAAGTTGAGTGTTAGTTTATAGAGATAGTAATGCAGAGGAGAAATGAAAACCCTGGAAAGGTTGACCATGCAAATTATGGAGAGGCCTGTGGGAAGTTGGGAGGTTGCCCTTTCTTCTTGTAGAAGCAGACTTTGTGAGAATGAAGTTACTAACTGTCCCTTCGTGCCTCTTTCCCCACCTTGCTGGCCCTCTTGCACTCTGACAATATGTCAGAAGGCCATTCTTAGGTGCCATCCACCTTACCCACTTACTATGAAGTAAAACCTTGTTAGGGATATGCTATGGTATCTTATGCAGGGACGACACAGTGCAATCTAGCTGCTCTAGCCAGGCAGTAGAGAAGAAATTAATGCTCATGCTGCCCAACATGTGTCTGTCTCATAGTCTCTGTCTAGCACATTTCATTGTTCTGAAAGCCTGACTCTTCCCTCCCTCTGTGCGTTTGAAGTTCTGGTTGTTTTGTTTTGTTGCTGGGTGGGATCCTTCATAGTAAATCAGTTTACACAGAATTAAAGAGTTCAGCGGTTATACTGGCAACTCTTTCAACAGACTATAAAAGTTTAGTCCTTCTTTCTTTACCATGTAAATGGCTTGCACTGCTTTTGAGAAAAAAGGAAGTTAAGTGACTGTTTAGTGCATTTTAGAAGTATTCATAATGTGTGGCCTGTGGAGGATTCTGCCTGATTTTTGCCAAGAGCCACTGTTAGGGAGGTTCTTTTCTGAAAACCCTAGAGCCTTCCAGCTTTTGCTGAAAAGGATCAGATTTTTTTTTTTTTTTTGGTCATTCATGGGAAAATTTTACATTTTTAAGGAGGACAGATCAGCAGGGTGGGAAGGAAGGCATCCTGTCTGCGATCTCTCCCTCCCTATTAGAGCAAGGCCAGCAAATACAGCTCATGTCTCTCCATTTGGTCAGTGGGAAAGCACCCAGCTCAAGAGCATGGCAGGGCGTGTGGTCCCTGACTCTTGACAAACCCTTCCTACCATTGTCCCATGTCCTGAGGCAGCCAAGGGGGCACTGCTTACAGGCACTGTCTCTGTGCCATTTCCCAGTGCCTGGTGCAGGGCACTAGGCACACTGCTGGTTCAAGTCCTGTGTGCAACCAGAACTGTGTAGCAGCTTCAGCTCTTTACCTATCTGCTCTGGATTTGAACCTGGAGGTGGAAGACATTTTGTATGTCATTACTATATTCCTGATCCATCTTAATTCCTCTTTGAAATAAGCTGTGAGAAGTGGAGCTGGGGGAGGGTCCAGTAGGATATATATTTTCATCCTTCTCATTTTGTTAGGCCTTCCTCCTCCCTCCTCCTGCTTTCATCATTTAAAGTGCTGGTGGGTGCTGTTCTCTGATGTCCCTTCAGCAGCTTCAGTGGCAGCTATTAGCAGAAGCATTTAACTTGTCTTTGTGTCCTGCTATTTTCATTTATGGTACTTAAAAGCAGTGTTATTATTCTGTCTTGTAGGCTGAAAGAACCCACAGATATCTTTTAGGTGTTTGCAGGTGGGATTTACCACCCTAACTGGCACCCCCAAAAATGAAATGCGAATGTGTAATATGGGAATAAAGTTACTTTCAATTGACTGAAGCTTACCTGCCCACAAGTAGAAAAAGAGATCTGTACCCAGAGGAGCACTGTTTTCCCTTTAAACTAACAATCAGGATATCTTTCTTACCTTCAACTAGTCTTTTTCCATAATTTTTCTGCCTGATCTTTTGTCCAATATTACATTCTTTTATGGCAGGGCCAGGCAAGGTTGGTCACATGTCACAAACAGTGAAACACCTCCAACAGACTTAAAATTACTCCATGGTTTCCTCTGTCTATAACTTCTGCTGTCAGAAGTTGATTTGAGTTCAGGTCTTGCACCTTGCACTTCAGGTCTTGCTGGTGGCCCAGCAGAATGATTGAAAGCTGAGACTTCTGATTTCCTTCCAGAAAAATAGATTTTGATATGTTAATTTCCTTCAGACAAAGGCATTTACAATGCAAATCACTTAGAGAAAGTTTTGTGTTAGTAATCAAAAAAAGAAAGAAACTATGTTAGAAGTTAATTAATCTTTGTGCTGGGGAGGCAGAAATGAAATACAACTTCCAAATTGACAGAAAATACTCTGTAATAGATGATGGAAACCAGAATTTCCAAGTGGGATGAGAATTAATGATTTTGACTTTGGGTATGCTGGCAAACTTGGTGAAAAGAAATTGTTATGTGTGATTTTCTGTTTTAACTAATCATTAATATTATTAAGATGCTATTAAAACTTGTATTCACTGAAATTAAGGTAATAAAATCTCTTGGGTGCAGTTAAATATTTCATCATGCAGAAGTCTGTTTGATGTGTTCCTTATTTAGCTTGGGTCTGCAGGAGTATTGTAATGCAGGTGTGGGTTTTCAGTCCAAGTCAGCACGGGTCTCCTACCAGCTGGGAGCAGAAGGGCAGTGGACAGCCTTCCTGTTAGGGCTGTGTGGGGCAAGTGCAAACAGCAGGTGTGTAGCACTTCCAGCCCACTGAAGAGAGGCCCAGTGGCCATGAAAATCATGCTTGAATGTTTTGGGGTTTTTTTTTTTTTTTAGAGTATTTTTTGTGTTAATGACTAATTTCATTTGTGTGTTTTCTATCACAGAAGCTGTCTGGGCAAACAATAAACCCAAAGCTGCGTATGTTTGGCCAGTCCATATCAGGGGGAGTTGATATGGATAGCAATGGTTATCCAGGTATGTCAGCTACTCTGGCAGTGAGAGCATCAGGAAAATACAGCAGCGGGCTGAGAAAACAGCAGAGTTGGTTGTTGTCAGGCTGCTAGTTCCTGCCGTTGCAGGTGGTCAGTGAAACTGAGCTGCTTTTTCCATTTCCCTTCTGCCATTCAAAACTCCTGATAAAAATTTTAGGTGATTGCCTAATTCAAGCATTTGGACAGTCACAATGATTGAGGATTCAGTATCTGGCCAAGGTTTAAAGTTTCTGGGAAGCTGCTCTGTCAGGATGGCAATCTTAAAATAACCCAAAAAGTAGACAATAATGTAATAGTAGTAATAAAAATCAAGCAACTAAGCAGAAGTGAACATCACAGAACTAATCTTTCAGTACAAGACTTATGACATAATGGTGTTTGAAGGGACAAACTGGCTAAGTCAGAAAAATGCTTTTTTTTTGATTCATGCTCTGTGATTTAGCAACATTTGAGAGAACTGAATTTTATGCCTCCTTTGTAACTGCCTCAATATTACAAACATTTCAGATATGACTGTTGGAGCCTTCCTGTCAGACAATGTAGTACTTCTGAGGTGAGACATCTTTTTCATTCACTGTTTTCTTCTGTTTTCTGTTTATATCTTACATGATCTAAGTCCAGTTTCCTCCATAGTTTATTGTGGCCAGAAGAAGCAAGCTGAGTTACTTTTTAAGCAAAACCTTAGACATGAATGTCAAAGAATGCAGTCTAATTTAAATAAAATAGAGGGGGGTGATAATACCAGGAAAATACCTGAAGAGAAAGGGTTAGAGCTGAAAGGAGATGTGTTGTATCTTGGTGCTTCTTAACAAAGGTTGCTCCTGACTTGTGACAAGGCTTTTTCATTATTCTGATGTTTACCTAAAGTAAATCAATTGTGATTAAAGAGAATGCAGTTGAGCAAAAAATGAGCTGTGTAGGTATATATATATATACATATGTAGTTTATATATATATATGCACATTATATATATATACACACACACAGTTTTGCATGTATGTAATTATATAATGGGATGCAGAGTGAAATAAAAGTCTTTGGGGAAATTAAATACGGATATGTTTTCAGTGCACACAGGTATTGGGCTGCTGTTTCAGGTTTGTGAGTTAAGTGTAATTGCTTGTTCCTTCTGATAGAGCTGGGACAGCTTGGTTCACCAAATGATTTGGGTGGAGAGTTAGAGTGCAAATGACCTGGGTAACAGAGTGGAAAGTTGGATTTTTGTTGGTAGCTCCTTTGTTACCCTTGTTAATATTAAATAAAAAAAATCTTTCAATACTTAGATATCTTTAGGAACTCCTGCATCTTAATGCAGGGATGGAGTGACCCTGGTAAGACAAATGCTGGCACTGCATAACAGATGTGCCAGCCTTCTTCCTGCTCAAGGCAGGAGAAACTTGGCTCTGTTTCCATTTGAATCAATTACACTGAAGAAAAAGGAGAAGGAGGGAAGAAATACTCTGGATGATCAGCACGGCAGGTGGTCAAAGCTTTTGAAGAGTTTTCTGTTTCTTCATCATATATACAGAGAACACTAATAACTGCTTCTGTGAAAAAGTGTGTCATGCCCCAGATGGGAATTTGCAGTCTCATGACTCTGAAGGTCCTAGAAAGAAAACTGCATTTTTAACCTTACATTGATGTTACTTGCAGGGAGGAGAAGACAAACTGAAAGGCTTACTGTGATTAAAAACACATACATCACAGCAACATGATGACCTCTGCTCATGCATTCAGTTATGCTTGTGCATTTCAGAGGAAATTAGTGCATTACTAACTAACTTTGTGGGCAGCTTAATTAATTGCTGTTACTGCCAATTTACAGTGTGTCCCTCTTGCTGTTAGGATAAAGAGAAACTTTTTCTCCCGCATGCATCCCCTCACACTTTCCGCTTTTGTGAAACCAAAACCAGCAAATATTTTGCCAAGTGATATTGGTGGAAGCCTTTCTTGACTTGGGACAGATGCATTCTGTTGATCATGTGTGTGCATGGCTCTTTGACAGATGCATTGGGCTTTTCCCTAGTGAATAAGCAAATGACATAACATTAAGGAAAAATCGCACAGTGCATGATAGCTGGAGAAATACTTTTTTTGAATGAGAAATATTTTTCTAGATCAGTTACAGCATTTACTCTTTTCTGTCTCCCTAAACATTTAGAAAGAGTGAAGGTGTGAAATGATCCTAGTACACTGGTTTTTTTCCTCCCTTCCCCCTACCGTATCTATTTCTAAGGCCAGCATTTATTTTTATCCTCTATCTGAAAATGTGAACTTTTCAGGGTGTGGTACAAGAGTCTGAGTAGCTGTATCAGACATTGATGTGAATCTTGCTCCAGTTCATATGAATTAGGTGTAACCACAATCCTTGCTCTCTTCTCCCTCTCCCCTACCTCTGAACTTAAGTGGCTTGTGAAGTGAGTGTCCTGAAGTGGTTTACAAGTTCTGACCTTGCATGGCTGCTGAGACTAGCTTAGAACTGAATCTCTGGTTGCTGCACATTTTTTCTATTACTGTAGTTGATTTTGGAAGAACATGTTCATTTTGAATGTGTACGGCATTGAAAACAGGAAGAATAACACCCATAATTTTTGGGCTGAAGTCCTGCACTGGAGATAGCTCAGGAGTGCCTGAGTTTCTGGGTTGCTTTTCCCAATCAAGCTGCTGAGACTTTTGTGTTGTGTGAAAAAGGAAACTGTTGAGGAATACATTCAGTTCAGGTGGCTGGGTGTGTGAACTGCAGATTGAGCTCTGGGTGGTGGGAGCCCAAAGCAGGGGGACACTCAGGGACACTGAGACACAGCAGGAGCCAAGGACTCAGGAGGCAGAACAGAGACTTTTGTGTGCTTGGACTGTGAGGGTATAAAAGCCCCCAGGTCCTTTGTTGTTCTTTAATATTTGTTCTGTTT
>VZTT01064990.1:211076-218616 GCA_013400855.1 Buphagus erythrorhynchus | reverse complement strand
TTTATTTATTTTTTTTTTAAGAAAGATTTCAGGAGAAAATTCTTTAAAAAATACCTTTCTGGCAATATCTGTAATATTCCATGAAAGGCTTGTGTCTCCTAATTTATGTAGTAGTCTGGAACATAATTCCTTTTCTCATTGTTTCTGTTACGGTCTTCTGTAGAATACCATCATCTTCTAATGTGATATTGTATTGTGAAAACTGAAAATTAACCTAATCAAAATAGCTTTCAGATGCTTAATTAGATATTTTGTGTTTGCTAGAAAGTAGGTTTTTAAATAGCTTTGTTTCTTACAAGACTAAGCAAGTATTAATTCTGTTTTCTAGTATTCATCCTACTTTGCTGATCAGACTTCTTTAATAATAAGAAGTGTTTATCACTTTTCTGTCCCATAAAAGATAATAAGGTACACATATTTTACAGCTTGAACCCATATGAAATGTTTTCTCAAATCCTTGAAGTCAGTGGACAAGTGATTAACCCCAAAAGTTGTACAAATATTTTTAATAACATTACCACTGAGAGGTCTATTTTAATGATAATTTAGAGAATTTTTTACACACAATTTAAGAAAGCACCAGTTCTCATTATGTGCTGTTACAGAGTTTTTGTGGAATTGCTTGGATTCGTGTATGAGTGGTAGAGATTTGCTACTGGCCTGAGAGTATCAATATTGAAAATATTGAAGTACTGAGCACTTGTACATTTGTGTTCAGTGGTGACCTGAGAATCAGGGACGAGTAATAAGAGGACGAAAAAAAGGGGGCTGTTGTTCCATTTTGGTTTCAACAGCTTTATTCCCACCTAAAAACTTTTTTGAAAACTGTCAGTCATTTACTCTTCCTGCCAGGTGATTGTGGACTCACTGGCAATATTTTGCTGTCTTTACCCTTTTAGTTTGCAGATAATCTTTCCTTTTTTTCTCTTCAGGGCTATTTAATGCCATTGTCATAGCTGAAGAGTTTGAAGTCCATGGAGTGCTATTAATTTAATTTCATTAAACCTCATAAAGACCATTAAGCTTCATACAGGCACCTGCACTTTGCTTATAAATTAGACATCAGATTACAAGGTCAGACATGTAGTTTTCATAATTTAGAAATAATACTGGATCAAGACTTTTAATACATTGGTTTGTAGCCTTATGGCTTTGGATAGTGCCAATTTTTCTCTCTGCTCTGCTCCAAACATGCCATGGTTACCCGACCTTTGCTATCCTATTGTTCTGGTTTATAGGTTGATAACCATTCTGTGAGCTATGAGGTGTGGACCTGCCCCTGCTGCATTCCCTGAACTAAAGAGAAAAAGAAAAACAAGAAAGAAAGGAAAAAAAGAAGCCCCCCCCTCCACTAACCATTAAATTGTAGGGTGATCTGGAGATAAAAGCAGAATCTCTTTTTTGCTTTTCAAATATTTGCTTGGCCTTCAAAAGGTATTTGCCTTTTGTGTTTACATTGGATTTATTTTTTTGGCCTACATGCAGAAAGAGAATGATACATTAAAGAATAATGGCCAATAGTGAGGAAAATGCTCTCCGTTTCCTCATCTAGCCTGTATTTTCTACTTTAGGTTTATTTTTTTAAATCTTGTCTACTTCTATTTAAATAGAAACTGCTGAGTATTGTAAAGGGTTGTAAATGTGAAAGTATCAGATGAAGTAGAGTACAAGAAGATTATCTACAGGTTGGCAGGCAGTAATGAGAGTTGGCAAAGTGCCATTTTCCTCTCTGAACCTTTGGGACCTCTGTGTGTGGCAGAACAATGTAAGGCTCCAAAAGCCAGTGATCTGTCACTTGCAGGAGTGCTTTCTGCTCTTCCTGAGAGAGGCAGGTGAGGTTTGCCTCCATAAAGTTGTATAAATCTTCACCAAGGCAAAAGGAAAGATTCTTTGGCTGAGAGTTGGTATCTGTGCCATATCATCTTCGATTCTTTCCCTCTGGATGGCATTAGAGCTTCCTTGGAACCTGCATTGTCCCTTGTGGATTTGCTTTCATTGAAAGGGCAGGGTTTAAGCAAGTTGTATAAAATGTAATTTAATTAAAAACCCCACACTCAAGGGAAGCACCACTTTGTGACAATTGCCTGTTCCAAGTTTATCTTTTTTTGTTGCTCAAGTGAGTCTCTTTGTCGTTTTACACACAACTACTGCATCATCAAAAGCTTGTGATTCTGTTAGAGTGAAGTCATGAGATGGAGATATTTCCCATATCTTCTTATTGTAATGTTTAATTTTTTTGATGCTACTAACTTAAACATGACCCAGTGATTTATTTGAAGCATCTTGATTAACGTGCTTCGAAAACATGGGCATTTATAATAGATAAAAATATATTTCACCACATGTATGTCATAAAGCTCTTAGTATGTTACAGTTTGTGAAAATTACAGTCAGTTAATAATGCGTCAGCTCCCCACTGTGTGCTTTGTAGGACACTGAATGGGTGTTACAAGATTTATTTGCTGGATTTTGCAGGTTTTCTGTAGCGTGTCAGATGCCTTGCTGATTGCTTGGTGAAGCCTGGAGCATGAGCTCCCTCCTGCAATGTTTACTTTCAGTCAATCTACATTTGCTTAAAAGTATGACAGGATTAAAATCACATCACCTCCTTGGAACTTTCTTAAAAGCCTGGATACTCTTTAGTGAGACTATTGTGTGTAATTCAGATGCACACTTAACGTGGGAATCACAATTTACTTCGTAGTTCTTAGAATTACAGGGAATGGATTGGTAATAAAATGTGTATTGTAGTGTTGCTAAAGTGATAATAATATTGCAAATAATTTATATGCTGCTCTGGGATTTTGAAGGGGGGAGAGGGAGTTACTTCTTTATTGACTTTGTTAATAATGTAATTACTAGGATTCTCTCTCCTCTTAAAGCTTTCATTCTTATGTCTTTCCTTGACCTGATCATGTCTTCTAATTCCTTCATTCATAGAGAGAATTACTTGGCCTTGCTGATACAGTGTTATTTTACACCTGAAATCTTAGAAAGTGGGAATGCTCAGTTAAGTTTTGAGTTCTTTTTATTAATTATCTTTCTGGTGATTTCTTTTTTCCTTGCTGAGAATGCATTTGAGCATTTCTGTTAAATGCTTCCATTAACGTCCTGCGGTGTGGGCAGCCTTCAAGTTCAGTTAAAAGGTAGAGAAATACCTGCTTTCAAAAAATATAAAATCCTAATATAAAGACAGTTGATACTGGGATTAAAATTTTAGGAGTGTCAAGATGGCAGGCAGTCTGGGGAATGCATAGGTGGTGTCTGTGTTGTTCCATTGAACTGCCATAGAGAATGTTATATCAGGATAACGTGGTTTAAAATGGATGAGTAAATTTCTGTGTGACTTCGGGAGCATCAAGCACCAACTTGTATAGCAATTGAATTTAATAGGCAAAAAAAAATCAAAGGGAGTTTAGAAAAAGAGAAATTGTGTGAGCTGATTTAGGATTTGAGGCTCTTGTCTGATGCTAATAAAGGTTTCTGATGTCATTCTTTTTGTAGCTATAATGTACACTACAGAAATAATTTGTATAATGTGTGCTTGCGTGGACTATCTTGAATGAGGTATATGTTTATAATTTCTGGCTTTCAGATTTAAATCTGTGAACACAGCAAGAGCTCAATGAGTTCTGATAATAATAGTCCCATAATGCAGAGATCCTGAGAACTTCCTTGCAAATGGAAGGAGTCATTCATCTCACAAAAGTGGTAGAGAAAGAAACTTGCCAGAGTTGCAAAGAATCATTTCTGCAAGGGTCACACAGAATAGATTAGACCATAATCAAAATATTTTTGGGACATCCCACGATCTGGAGAGAGGTGGTTAAAAAGGAGCTTTGAGAATGGGTGCTTTGAGATGTATATTTTGGATCTGCCAGTTTGTCCATGTGTCTGTCTCATGTGGCCTAAACCCAGGCATATGAAGAAATACAGCTTTAATTCCCTGTCTGGTTTCTACTGAGACCATATACCAGGAGAGAAAGGCTCTTTTCCAGGTAGTTATTGGGGGAATTGTAACCCTTGTTTTCTTTCTGTTTCTCTTTCCCATTTTGTGTGTATGCAAAATAGGAGTGGTAGAAATTTCTAGAATTAATATGGAACAAATATTTTGTCGTCTTTTTATTTGCAACTTCTCCAGACTTTCTTCTTCATTCAAAATTTACCTTTGTTCCCTGCCTTGTAAAAACATTTATTTTGTGTTGGTTTATTTGGAAATATTAGAGCACTGTGTGGAGAGTTTATGGAGATATCACATAGAGTGTTTCTTGCATGCAGAATGAAATGGTCATTTTGCTTCTGTCTTGTACTTTCCCATTTTTTATATATTTGGTTGAAATTGTATTTCATTGTGGAAGGTGTTTGCCACAAGCAGGCTGAACTGGCACACTGCTGGGGTTCTGCAGAGAGTGCTAGGAGCTGAAAACATATTTCTATCTTTCTTGCTCAAAATTTGGAATGCTTGAAATACTAAATTTGCATCCTGTCGTTTTCATAAAGTTTCTGGCAAATCTAGAGGAGGCATTCCCAAAATCTTCTCATGGCATATTACCATGCTGGAATAATTCTTGTTCAGCCTTTCAGCTGGGGTCAGGTGACAACTTTCTGGTGGGTGCTGGGCAGACATTTGGTCCATCAGGCACCTTAATCTGTCTTTCACTGCTTTAAGCTTAACCTGGTCTCTGGGCTGGTTCTAAAGTGCCTCCATCCCTCCTTTCCTCCCCATGCCCCAAAAGCCAGAGCCTGGAAAAGGCACCTGGGAGAGGCCCAGGGGTCTCTTGGCCCTGCATGACCCATTCAGGGCAGGATGGGTGGGGGGCAGTGACAGCCCCAGGTGCCCTGGTGACCCACGAGGTCTGCCTAGTAAAGCTGCACCTTAAAATATCTGCAGTGAAATCCTGCTTCTGCTGAAGTCACTGGGTGCTTAGGCATTCATTTTATGTCAGCAAGGATTTCACCAGTATTTTTATTTTGCAGCTGTAGAGGGGGGGAAGCCTGAACCACGATGAATGTAACTTCATGTTGTGAAATAGATTCTCTGCTAGTTTTATCCTTGCCTTCCTCCCATCTGAATAACTGTAAATGATGTTCTCTGTTAATAAGTGTGTACTTTGTCTAAATTGCATTTATTTTTCTTTTGACATATATATCATTTTGCTATTAATCATCCCCTTCTGCTCTTTACTGTACAAAGACACTGTTGTGCTGATGGAACATATTTAATCTTTGGTATGTTGTATTTTATTTCTATTGTTGCTTTCCCATTTCTTTATGGAAAATCTTTCTTTATTGACTCTTAAATCATGGGTTAAGCCCTTATTGAAAACATGTTCTGTATGTACTTCTTGTGAGTGAAAGAAGTTCTTTTGAGGTTATAGGCTAGGCTTATACAAATACTTCACTATACAGTAGGAATTCAGAGGTCTCCTATATGTTATCTAAAACTAGAAATATACCCATTTACTGAGCAGCACATCATAAAAGAGATGCATACTATGTTCATGTCTGTCAGTGCCTTAAGTCATCACTACACAGCCTTTTTTAAATTCTCTTTTTATTGAAACCAAGAAACAAAACAAAGACAAAAAAAAAAGCAAAACCAACATCAATTACATGTCAACATGACATCAAACAGCATAATATATCAGAAAAATAAATGTATGATCTGGTGACTCAATGATTTCTGTCCATATGGTATTTACAGAGAGGTAAAGAAAAGGCAAATAGCTACACATCTGTATTGGGAAAAATGTCCAATATAAAATTGGCCGTTGTGACAGCATCAGAAAGCTCTCAGCTGAGATTACTTGGAAATAAATAACACATAGAAGAGGAAGAGAGGGTTCCAACAGTCTTGCTTTTATATATATTTAGAGTTTTGTGCAGTAAGCATTGTACAGGTATAAATCTTTGTATAAAAAGATTACTTTAAGGATGGAGATATTCTGCTTGCTAATGCTAGGTCCGGGTTTATAGATGGATGTATAGTACAGCTGCATGCAGAGTGATGCAAAAATGCAATGAGGGGAAAAAAATCTCTGAAAATAAATGTGACTATCTGGTGAAACTATTAAAATGAATACTGGCTCCAAGTCTATTTGTATATTTGCTGAAAGACATATGAAAAAGCCTCTTTGTATAAGTGCTAAACACATGAAAACCACTGAGAATCAGTTAAGCCCCTAAAATAATAATCTGGGAATTCCATTCATTATTATAGCAAAGGGCATCATAACTTTATGGTAAGTAGGGAAGGGTGGGAGAGAGGTGAGACTGTGGGGGTGGGAACTAGAGGAAGAAAACCCAGAAAGATCCAGAATCAAACACAGCCTCTGTTATTTGATTTTGTTGTTCATTTTCAGTGGAGTGATAAGTGGAGCAGCTCAGCCTGAGCTGCCTGGCTCGACACTCCCCGTTCTAAGGAGCTTGGAAATGTTTCACAGCTTACATCTGGACAGCAGGGCACAGGGAAAAAAAGGCACAAGGATGGATCACATTCTCTTTGCACAGTTAGGGCTTGAATCTAATACAGAATAAATGTATGTAAAAGAAAGATATGTGCACATAGACACCTACATTTATGTATCTACACATGTGTTTATGTGTGTATAAATCCAGATTCACAAGGCATTTCTCCTCATTTTGTTGTTAGGCTCGATTCACAGATCTGTGTTCTGTCCCTTCAGAGTCAATAGAAGTTACCTTCTGGAATTTATTTTCCTTTTTTTTTTTTTTTCTTACCCAAGCTGACTATTTATTCAGTGCTATCTGAGATCTCTTTTTCCTAATCTTATTACAAGTACAGCTGTAGATCTCAAAGAAGGTGACAAGTGACCCATTGGACCTGGAAATGATGCTTTCTGTGAGAGCAGGGAATACATAATGAACTCCTTATCTTATCTTTTAGATCAGAGATAACTTCAGTGAGACCACTTGGTCAATATTGTCCATCACTGGCCACGTCTCCCCAAAGCAGTGACAAAATGTGTGGTGCCCAGTGCAGGCAGCTTGGCTTCTATGGATGGCAGAGCAGAGCCCAGGGCAGCAGAGCCTGGGGGGAGCACAGCTCCGAGGGGGGAACAGCAGAGCATGGAAACCTCCGAGGAAATCCAAGAAGGGGCAGTGTGAGTGTGCTGAAGTCTGAAGGCAGGGGACTACGAGGGCTGTGTGGAACATTTCCACTCATAAACATGGCAGGGTTGCCAGCCCTGCTGTGCCCATCCCTTCCCTGGGCCCCTGCCAGTGCCCCTGTGCCCATCAGGGGCTGCATCCCATCCTCCCAGTATCCTCCCAGTATCCTCCCAGTATCCTCCCAGCATCCTCCCAGCACCCTCCTGCTGCTGCTCTAGCACTGTGCCACCCCACTTTGTCACTGTCCCTCTACACTGCTCCCCAGATGCTTGGATGTCAAAGTCCAGAGCACAAGGGTAACTCCATTTCTGCTGTTTCCATTTTGTCCGTGTTGCTTCAGGTTGCTAAAGGCAGGGAGTGTAAACTGACTTAATCTTTTATTTGTACGCTCATTTATTTTCAGTGAGCC
>VZTT01064990.1:141076-206076 GCA_013400855.1 Buphagus erythrorhynchus | reverse complement strand
TTAGTGCAGGGTTTGTGCCTGCTGTGCTGGGGGGTCTTACGTATTTGGGTGACCCCCATCCCTTTCATGACCTTGCTCCACAGGAGCTGCTGGGCTGCAGTGCTTTGCCAAGCAGCAGCCTAAGAATTCATGTTCAAATTAAAACACAAATTATTTCTGTTTCAGTAGTTTGTGTTTGATTCCTCCCCAAATTATGATCTGCTGTAAGCTCTTATGCCAGTCGAAGAAGTAATTTTTTGGGTTTTTTTTTTGAAAGTGCTTGTCTGGGTAAGTGAAGAGATCTTGTTATTTTGAATCAGTTCAAGAGGAATACACTTTAAAAATACTGAGAGCAATGCATATAGTCTGCTGCTATTCCTAATCTACCTTACTATTTTTTGCATTTCCCTGCGATGAGTATTCGGAGGAATATTATCGTGTCATATGATTCCTGCTAACACTGGTAGTCAGTTTTTCACGGAAAACACAGAAATTCCATACTGCAAAAAGACCCAACATAAATTTTCGATGCCAAGAAAGGTTGTTAAGGATATATCTTTAGATGAATAAATAAGATTGAGTTAACCTCAATAAAGCTGCTCTGATTTGCAGCGTCTGAGGATCTGACCCATTCCCAAAAGTCTGTAAGGATTCTGTGTCTGTGCCATAATTCCTAGATTAAAACATAAATTTCTTTTCAGTTCTGTACATATTTGGATTAGAACCACAGGCAATGGACTGTCTGGTTTATGGTTCGTGGTAGTGAGGAGAGCTGCAGCAACCAAACCTGCAGATCTGTGTGTCTGTAATGTATGTACCATCCTCTGTATGCACTGCTTTTGAAATTGTTAACAAGCCCTCAAACAAATGTCCATGAGAAAATGAAACTGTTCAAATCTGGGTTTAGAAGTTAGTCTGCACGTATTATGCACTGTTTACTTGTCTATTATAAATTATTACCAATAAACATAAGTGGGAAACAGTTACAAAATATAGCCCTGAGCAAAAAAAAAATTAAAAAAAAGACACAGTTTGAGAAGACGAGACTTCCTTACAAAAGCAGATCGTGTGTTTTATCCTTAGTATATAGGAAAAAATAGGTCAGAGATGAAAACCACAATAAGGTGCTGTATATTTCAATGGTAAATATACTGCATCACAAGCTGTAAAAGAATATCAGCATTTTAGCTAAAATCACTTGCAGGGGATCTAACTGGATGTGCAGGGTAATGGTAGAAATGTTTTAAATCACTGACAATATTTTAACTCTGCATTTTAGACCTTTGGTCTTTTTTACTTTCTAATTACTTGGAAACAACTTCATCTGAGCTTTTGGTTCGTGTGCTGACTTGTGTTTTATTTTATATTCTGATAGTTGTTCTTCATGATGTTCTTTGACACATTTAAAATCACTGACACTGAACTTTGAGCAGTCAGAAATGTGGAGCAATTGAGAGCCTGGGCACTCTTCACCTTTACCCTTTTGATTGATTTTGATATGCACGTTTCCTTCTCCTTGTTGGAGAGCAGATGCTGCATTCTACAACCTCCCATGGAAGCAGGACAGTCGAGGGTCCTCAGTTATTGCAGATTATTTCTTTTTAACAATTCTGTGGTGTGCTACAGAACAGAAACCAAACTACAGGGAGAGTTTGTAGTTTGCTTTGCACTGATGCAGTTTCAGAGTGCTGCATGCAGGCACTGCTGCTGCTTGATCTCTCCAAGCTGAATAGTGAAGTGGTCTAAGTTCCACCTGTGGCAATTACTTTTTAATGTTCTCTGATTCTTTTTAGTGCCTAGGCCAGACACCTCAGTGAATTCCTTAAAAAATACAAAACTTTTTTTGGAATATGGTATAGTATTACATAGTAATAGTACTTAATAGTATTAAGCCATTTATTTTTTTTAACTAAATAACAGTTAAAATACGTGATATTAAGTATGTAATGCTAAGACCTTGAATAACAACGTTTTGTTATTTCACTCTTTTTTAAAAGGCAGTTAAAATTGGTATATATGTCACCTGTGGAGCTTGTGAAAGGATAGGAGGTTCAAAATCTCAATAAATTGAACTTCAAATTGTTTGCACTTAATAGCAGCTGATTACCTTAATTAATAGAGGAGAAAATGTTTTTATTTTATTTGAATTCTCAGAGCGTCGTAATTAGTTATCTTTTCTCTTCATATTTTTGTAGTGAAGGTAATTAAAATAAAAAGAAAAGGGTCCAATGCTGTTGCACAGCCCAAGCAGTGGAAAGTTTTGGGGGGGAGACAGAGAGATGTTACCATACCTGTTCTTGGCCACATTGCCCATCAAATAAGGGTATTTCTCAAATATTTCCTGGGTAGATTTAGCTAGACATGTCATCTTTTTCTGAAGAGAATGCCTCTTCAGAAGCCTCTCCTTTCTCCCAGTAGTAGCTGCAGCTCACTGGTAAACGAATTGGTTTCTTCAGGGTCTGTAAATACATTTTAGGGTTCCCATTGTGCACACAGGTAATGATCACATTGTGTTCAAAATAAAGCAATAGCTCAAAACAAAGCAATATTGTGCACAATGCTGCCTTGTAAAAGCCTGTTTGTAATGACCCTGAACAAAAATCAGAACTTCCCAAAGCTGCAGAAAAATGGGCATTGTGTCTAGTCGTGTTTTATCTGACCAAAATACTTGGGCCTTTAAAACTTGGGTTTTTGCTAGCTTCCTTTCTTCTCTGAGCCCTCGGGTGCTGAGTTCCCACTGGTGCTGTGCTGTGGGGCTCAGTGCAGTGCACAAGAGCAGCCACCAAAAACCAAAGCCTGGGAGCAGGCTGCAGCTGGAAAATCCAGCTTTTCTGTGCTGCAGCTGAGCTCCTGGGGATGCAGCACCTGAGACGAGGCACAGCAGGAATTCCTGCTTGGATATGTGGAGCTGCATCTTATCCCCTTCTGCAAGGCTAGCCATGTGTTTAATACTCCTTGTACCTGCCTTATCCAAAGGGTTAGGATCATATCTGCCTCTGGTGCAGCTGTGCAGGGTGAAAAAAAGCTCCTTGACCATTACAGCCATTCCTTAATAGTCCTTCAGAGAAGAGCTGATGTCAAAGACTGAGTCTTGGCTTTGCATGGTTTGCTCCTTTCTCTTCTAACTTGCCCACAGCTGGTGAAACTTTAAAGAGTATGTGGAGGTGGTGTGCATTGCATTGAGAAATGTACAGGAGCTCTGTGTGTGTGTTAGTACTGAACAGAATATCAGCACAGAAGAGATAATCCATGATACCAACCTACAGTGCAAACTTTTTTCAAGAAGGGTTTAAGTTTAGTTTCATTTCTGTGAACCAGATGAAAATAGTTTTCCGTGTATATATCCTACCTAGGACACTCTTTTGTAGTTTATAGGATGCCCAGAGCTACTGTAGATATAAAACAATTTCTAGTTATTAGATCTCTGCATCACCAAAATGCAAATTTCACTCCTGAATATGTAGGCCACTTGCTGAATAACCTCCAGAAATATATGGTGAAAATGCTATTTTTCATGTATTCAGATTACCTCCTTCAAAGGTTTTCCTCAGTTTTTAATATCCTGAAAGTCCCAGTTCTGAGGCAGACTGCAGTTCAAACTTCATTTTCAGTTCTTAGAGTGAAGTCATTTAAATAAACAAATAAAAGTGGCACGTCATGTGTAGCTTGTGCCAAAGTACGCCGTGTGCCAGTTAGAATTATTTTTTATGAAACCTCACATATATGAGTTTGTAATAACAACAATGCAGATATATTTGCTCCTCCCTAGCAGCAAGTCTGCTGACCCTTGCAGTACTTTAAATGTGCACAAGTAAAATCCCAGCACAGTTCTGACCTGTGTTTATTTTTAGTACTTCATGAATCACCTCCTTTAGCTGTTTTTCCTATTTTATAAATAAATCTTATTGCTAAATAACAGTAAGATATTTGATAGTGAGAATAAAATCTCTCATCTGAATCTCTTTTTTTTTTTTTTTTTGTGCATGTGAATAGCCAGATGGAAGTGTTTACCCTTAAGAGAATTTTAGAGCAGATATTTTTGTTACATTTTGTTTCTTCCTGGTAATAGTGTTGGCACTTTGCTGATCTCAAGTTGTGTATTATTACAATGGAAGGTGACAATTTGATTGTCTTCAGTTGGAGAAACAAGCAATTTTATATTCACTGAGCTGTCAGGTAACAGTACCTCACAATACTAAGAGCTCCTGGCAATGTGGTTTGGCACCTATATTTAAGTGCTTTGATGCTTGCATAACCTCGACTGAATCAGAAATGTTTTGCCTGCTAGAAACGTTTTTAGGCTTGTAGTGTAAGGTTTTTATTAACAGGACAAATGTGTGGCTGAGCTGCAGAGCCATTGTTTTGTGTTACTAATTTGGTGCTTTAGTGCAGCAGCTACAGGTGAGCCCGAAACTGAGAGCTCATTTCTGTGTCCCCTGAGCTGCCTGGTTTGACTGAGAGCTGAGAACCAAAAATCTGGAGAGGAGGGAGGAGGAAATGGGAGGAGGGGAGGGAAGCCTGGCTGTATTGATATTTCTGTTCTGAAATGCTGAGGGATGGCATGTGACCTTTCACACCTGTAGGATTGAAAATTAACTGTTTAACTCATTACATGGAATCTCAGGCAGCTCCTGAAAAATGTACCACAGGAGGGAAATAATAGAATGATACTGTGTCTTGCCATTGGAGCAATGCTTCTGGTGGAGCACTGGAAGGATTTAATGAACCTTTCAGGAATTTAATGCCCACCAGGTCTAAGTGTGATCAGGAAGATTTATAGTTATTAGAACAACATCTTAACTGGCTTTGTAAGGGAAAAAAATGTATTTTTGTCTTCTGTGTAAAGTCTCAAAGTCAAAACATGCTAAAATAAGTTCTTCTTAGTATTTTTAGGCATCTTTTATCAAAATCATTTATATAATCATCCAGATAAACAATTAAGTTATTCTGATCCATAAAAATGTGTGGATTAATGCTTATTTATAGCAAGCATTGTTTAAAAATTTTATTGTTAAGAATTGCTTTTATTTATATTGCATATTCTCTTACTTGCTGCCTAGAAAAACAAATCCTAATAAGTTGCTGATGGATAAATTCTTGGCACGCTCACTCTTGTTCCCATAATTATTGGTAAAGATAGCTGGAAGTCAGTACTGCCTTTTTTTTTTTTTTTTTTTTTTTTTTTTTTTTTTTTTTTTTTCTTTTTTCCAACAGTAAGAAATTGGATACCCAGAGACACATGTCCCAGTCATAGGACTTTAAAGGCAGCCATCACCGAGGAGCTAATACCAACCAATTAAACAGAGGTGGTTACGTGATGTAACATTATCAGGAGAAACAATTCATGAGTCAAAGCATTCCAGGGCATATGAGCTCCAGTCCAAAGAACAGTCTCAGGCTGTTTAAATAAAGTGACAGCAATATTGTCAGCTAAATATAAACTATAGAAAATATTAACTACGGTGACTGAAGATGAGCACATCCCAGGTGCTAAATGGCTGTTCCTTCACTGCTCTTTTACTGCATTCAGTGTGGGTTTATTCACCTTTAGGCATTTGCAGTGGAAGCTTCTGGTGGTGGATAAAGAGAATGGAGTATTTGCTAAATAAGATAGGTTGTAATTTTGGCATACATGAGTCCAAACAGACACTTTGGATTTTCACTGAGAAGTCCAGAGGGGTTGTGAGGCTGTTTTGCTGCATCCATTTTGATGTTTTCAACAACCAGGTGAACAGACAAGAGCTCATTCCCTAACCCTAGCAGCTCACCATGGCTGGGAAGGTCACTCTAATGGCAGAACATAAGAAAACGACTTCCCAAAAAGTTCCAAAAAGCTGTTTGTTTTTCCCGTCATTTTTTTTTTTTTTTCCAAATGAGAAGAAATACCATGAAAGTTGTTCCCAACCCTCTGAGCTTGGAGGAAGTCTGAATCTGAAGTCAAACTTTGTGATTTGGATTCGTATCTATTAGCAGAAGCGTAATTTGCCTGGATTGGAAAAATAAACGCAGGAATAGCTGAGTGTGTGTCTTGGAAGCCGTGGGTGTATTGCTTAGCTTGATGCTTGTTTGAGCCAGAGATTTGGGTGCTCAGTTAACATCAGAGCTGTCATTTCTTGAATCACATTTGCTTCCACTCCCCCTCCCGCCCTTTTATTTCCAAGGTGGTTCCTGCGATTACCATAAACTCTCTAATCTTGCAGTGCTGTTTATGATCTATATGTAACTAATTCATGTAGAATTCCTGCAAAATGAAGCCAAGGAAGAGCTTGAGGGAGTTGAGTTGATTGGCCTGAGGCCTTGCTGTGACTCAGAGCCAGGAGCAGAAACAGATTCTCTCCCATTGCAGCCTTCTCAAGCTTTGTGCACAGGGATTTATGTTGGGGTGTGGGGCCCCAGGAGAACAAAATCTTTTGCTAACTGTTCAGTTGTGCTCCTAATTCTCCTTGAAAAGAGAGGTGAGATTTCATAATTTTAGGAAATAGCTGTTTATTCTGAAATGGCATAAAGATGACAGCATTAGCTTTACAGTGAGTTACACTGCTGGGTTCTGCCTACACAACATTGTTTTACAGGGCAGAACTGCAAAATATTTTGGCTATTGCCAAAGCACATTCATTTTTCTTTAAGTCTATCTGAACTATAATGTATCTAATGTACCCCAAAGCTAACTGATGATTTGTGAGGGAGGGTCCTGTAACCATGTTTAATATTTTGAGAGGAGTATGCACATTTTAAAACGTGGGAAGGGATAAGATGTTGTGGCTGATTTTTTTTTTTACTTATGAGCACCAGGTTAGCATAATCTCTTTGAAGGAAATGCTTAAAGGGCTATGAGTACTTCTAAAAATGCTTTCTTTTAATTTATTTAGTTCTGGAGTCACCAAAGCACTTAGACATGTGCTTAACTTTTTGAAACCGAGTAGTCCAATTTGAAATTAGTGGACTGCTTGCATACTTACAGTTAATCATGCACTTAAGTACTTTAATCTGGCACTTTGGGGAAAAGGAATGGAGACTGTTCATAAAAGCTCTGTAAGCGAATATATTTCTAATCTAATCTGATTCCAATCTGCTGCTGGAGCTGTAGACCTGGCTTGTGTCTCTGCTGCAGTCACTAAGGCAGGGTGAATTAGCCCATCTGAGCACCATGCTACTGCTGTTGGAGAGCTGTCAGAAACGAGCTTGTTTAAAATTAGTTTGGATATCTGAGCATTACAAAGCAGTCATTTATGTGGCTGCAGTGTAGACATGCCTTTAGGTTTATGAATGCTTTGTGAGGGTGGAGCAGAGCAGAAGTGAGAGTCCCTGGCCAGCTACAAGTCTGCTTTGTCATATATCTCATTGTTATTGCTCAGTTTATGTGTTTTTGGAACAGTGTCTGGGCCGTGGTATTGTTGTTGTCTGTTGTCACTCTTCGTGGCTTGGTTCTGAAATGTCTGGCAGCTGAAACTCCAGGACTTGCCTCAATTTCTACTGCAACATTTAATCATTTGAGCAACAAAGTGGGAATATTTTTCAGGCTTTGGAAACCTTTCATGTCAGGACTATCAGCTAATTGTTTTGCAAAAGAGGATATGAATTTTTTTAAGAATTCGAGATCATAGAAAAACCTTAGACAAAAAAAAAGTATTAATATTTGCATTTAGAAAGGTGGAACACTAGATGTAGGATAAAAGGAAAACCAGTGTTTTGTGAATCAGACTGGCAGTCTTCTTTAGGGGAGAGAGAATTTCTTCTCTGTTTTAACATAAAAAATCAGGTCATATCTATAGCAAAGGAAGCTGTTTGGGACTGTGTTTAGCTTTTTGTAGGTAAAAAAACCCTTTAGCAGTTCAATTTTAGCTTTACTACTTAGCTATTGAGGCTGACTGAAGCTAGGGTCCAATCCCTCAGTTTTACTAACCTTCCTTAAACCTAACCTTCCTATAAACCTTCCTTAACCTAACCTTCCTATAAATGATCATATTTTGTTTATGTCTCAAGTTCAAAATGAGGTAGGATTTATTCCAGTGTTGGAAAATATGGATCAAGATTTTTTAAATTCTCAAACTTGAGTAGGTGATAGGACTTCAGTTAATTAGGGCCTTTTTCAACCTTTTCTCATGCCCATTAGATATATTTTCCACCTTTAGTGATTGCTGTGTTCAGCTAATCTGTCAATTTAACCAAAGCAACAATTTCACAATGTAGTTTTCTTTCTGATTGTGTGCTGTGTAATCAATATACTGATATAATGTGAGTGTAATTTCCTCTCTTATTTTATCTCCACTGCACAGTATTATAAATAAACAGCTAAAAAAGAAAAAAGAAAGAAAAGCACCAAACAAATCTGTTGCATCTCCTTTTAAGATTGTACCACTGTAGACACTTGTTCTAGTAAAGTAGAATTGGACCCACTTGATTGCATTTAAATTTTTCATGCTTCAGCAGTTTGTCTGGGAGCACAGTAAAGAAAACCCCCCGAGCGAGGATAGTTTAGAATAATAGAACTTGATTTTGTGTATTATAGCGGCACCATTTGCGCTGCTGTAGTTAGGGTTGTGTCAGCACTTCCATTATAAACCCCTGTTTGCAGGGGTTAGAACTAGGGAGATATTTTTTATCAGAAACTTTTTTTTTTCTTTCTTTTTTTTTTTTTTAAATCATTCCAGTAAGTTTAATTGGTAATAGCAGGAAAAAAAAATATAAAATAAATTATAATGGAAATTAGTAAATTTCTGGTACCTTTTACAAGCCTTATTTATTATGAATATTGATTTCCACCCCCCCCTTCCCCCCAGCAGGGATTTCAGCAAATGCATTTTGAATATTTTAAACATAAAATTGGGAAGTTGTTATGGCTTAAAATTTGACTGCTATTCATGCTCATATTTTAACATTGAAATATTTTAACACAACACGCTGCTCTACGGCTTAATTTTATCATAAACATAAACTACTCAACTGGGCCAGAGTCTTCTCCCCTGGAACTGAGTGAGACCTTGGAGTTACTGACTGAACTCTGCCTTCTGACCTGGTGGAATCACGTGCTCAGAATTCTCCCAAATTGTTGGGTAACACCCATCTGCAGATTTAAATTTGCTCTGCTTTTCCTGATTGTGAACCCAGGCATAACTGGGCACCCTCAGGAGCCATGCACACATGAAGGATGTTCACTGAGTTAATGGTTGTGCTGGGAAAATAACGTGGAGGGCTCCATCTAACAGGTCCCTACACATCAGTCCCTTTAAACACAATGTTTGAAATCTAACAACCAAAGAGTTAAACCTAGTTGTTTTAACAAAGCCTTGTAGAAAATAGAAGTGAAACACGCCCCTAAAAATTATGCCAGGAGAGGAGCAAGTGCCTGGGAGTCCTGTCTGAGCCTGTCCAGCCTTCCAAGGTTCCAAGACTATAGGGGCTGAGCAAAGTGCAGCATGGAAGGTGCCTGTCCATAATGCAGCAGTGGGGAAAGGTTCTAGGTGGAGCTGGGAAGAGCTTGGACCCTACCCTTGGTCTGTTCTCCTACTCCAGTTCCAGCAAAAAAGCAGAAAAAGTTCCTGGGCACGGCTTGAGATTACTACTCAATGGGACTTCTTATAATTTTATTTTTAGTGTTAAGTCCCTTTTCTCTACGTAATCAACTCAACAGCACTTGAATGGACGTTTTTATTGAATTGTGTTTAAAACATCATGAATAAGGGGAAAGTATATTAGTGTACATGTCAAGGAAAAAACGTTTCCCCTGCAGTGCATTACCAGTAGATAGCTTTGCTGAATGGTCACTTGAGGAAACACCAAAAGCCTGTTTATGAAATAGAGGTGAAGCCTTTCTAGACTAATTATATTCAGCATGTAATTTCTAAACTTCAGTCTGAATTTTGATTTTCAATTAACATTCCCAATTTGAAGATAATTTTCTATTTAATGTAATTGCAGGAAATAATTTATTGGCTGATTAAGACTGAGGGCCCAGCCTTCCTTAAGAAAACAGTCCCTAACAAACCAGCCTTTAAAGCCAACTCGTAGCTTTGGACAGATTCAGCCTATTTTTGCAGCTGCAGAGTTGTGTTTAATTAGGATTGTGCAGTATTATTCATTGGTGCAGTTTGTAGTTGAAATTATTCTTAAGAGACATTTTCATTTCTAGTTTTGTGTCATGATTAATTTATGGTGAAGGAACAGCCCCAGCTCTAGCTTTACACAGAAGCTGGTTCAGTATGAAACAGGAATGAGATCTGTTGAGAAGGTGAAAGGAAGGAAAAACCTTTATTGTGACTTTCAGTTTTCGTGTCGGGTTTTCAAATCACGCAAAGCATGACTTATGTTTTCATGTGAGTGATTGCATTAACGTGACCACTTTAATGAGAAAAGGGAAAGCAACCCTTTTATTTTATCTTGGATCATAGCAATTATGAGCCAGAACCTTTTGAAGTGCACACGATAATGCCGGTTGCTGAACTCCTGGCATGTTCTCTGTAGCATCAACACAAATTCTTTAGCATAGGAAGAATGCAAAAAAAAAAAAATAAAAATGCACGGTTTAAATTCCTCAGTTCTGCTTATTGGCAACACTCATGTTAGACTCCCACTTACACTTAGGCTTCCCTAAAGAAAACATGAACCTTTTTTTTTCCCCACCAGTATCGAGTTTAGGAGGCAGGATTATCTCTATTTACAGAATAGTTATTCTAAATAGGTATCAGTGTTTTAATATGTTTCAGAGCACTTCAAAGCTTGTAATACTTTCATATTGAACTGTATATAATTAGATTAGTTGATCCTATATTAATTTTTTTTTCACTGTAGGATACTAAATCTGAACTCCCTCATTAATTGTGAGAAATTTAGCATTAGCTGTTAAATCCTATGTGAAACACAGGCTGCTACATAAAAACTACTGTTTAAATTGGAATTAACTTAATTATTTTTCTTTGCACTTGATATTTCCTTCACTGTAATATTCATGAAAGCATGTGACAGATTTGTAAATTTAACTGTTAGTCTCAGATTTCCAGACCCTTTAATCAGTATTTATTTGTAGAAACAGTACTAGCAAGTTAATGATTTGCTAATTTGAAAAATGCTCATGTGGTTTCCTATGTTAACTGATTTGTGCATTTTTAAAGAAATGGTATGAAATCAATTATTGTTAAAAAGCAATTAAGGTGAAGATCTTATTCCTTAGTTTCTCAGCAATTTCGGTGTCAAGGATATTCTAAAGTTACTAAGACCTGGGAAAATAACTAATATATTTTAGCTGTCCCTTTTCAGGTTTATTAACGATTGTTTTAACAGTTGCAGTTAATCTTACTGGAAATCTTAAATGACAGTGTTTTCAGATTTTGAGTTGAAGTCAGTAATATTTTCATCTAAGTGCAGAAACTGTGGCGAAAGCTGTGTTTGCATATGAGATGGTAGTAAGAGGCCATTATTAGGAAAAGGCATTTAACATAAATCAATGCATTTATTCATTGCACTTTTAAGTAATTTAAAGTATTTTGTTGAGCTATATCCATGCCTAATATGAAAGGAAACATAATTTTTTTAGTTTTTTTTAGTTTGAACTGTAAAACGTTACTAAGGTATTATCCATCCATTTAATAAACCTTTTATGTTTAGAACACTTTTCACATGAGCTCCTCAAAACACTTTCTGAAAGGTAAAACCGGGCAAAATTTTAAACTGTTTAAAAGCAGTACAGCTTCAAACAAACAGCAAAAGGACTCGCTATCAGTTTGAAATGGATTTAAAATTTATTCTCATATATGTAAAAAGCATTTTCTGCTTGTAAGGAATGAGGTCAGGTAAGCATGATGAGCTCTCTCTAAAAGTTTGCCTGTAAGCTTCAGGTTGCTCACAGGAGTAAGAGTTTAGAATTGAACTCATACAAAATCAGCATGAGGGTATGAATAAAATCACTATGTTCTTATGGCTGGAGAAAATTATATTGCTTGACAAGTGTAAATGAATAGAATGATGTCATATAGCTTAACCCTGACCCTGTCTTGGCATCAAGGAATACTTTTCCTCAGTGTTTTGGATCCAGATCCCCAAGCCTTGTGCTTTTTAGAGCACTTCTGTTGACTGCACATAATTAATTTTTCACTGTTCTTAGGCAGGTGTGATGTGCTTAGAGAACTGTTTCGAGCTTGATTATTTTTTGGTCACTGGGCACCAACGTTTTCTTTTTGTCTCCTTTTCTTGTTTCGTAGAAGAATGTCTTCCAAGCAGGCTACCTCTCCATTTGCATGTGCAGCTGATGGAGAGGAAACAATGACCCAGGACTTAGCACCACGAGACAAGGAAGAGGGCAACAGTGATCAGCATGCAGCCTCTCATCTGCCCCTGCACAACGCCATGCACAACAAACCTCACCCCGAGGAGCTGCCCACCCTGGTCGCCACCATCCAGCAGGATCCCGAGTGGGATGGAGTCATCTCAGCCCAGCACAGGATGGTGAGTTTGCCCATCCTCACAGGGCCTTTCCAAATGGTGTTTGAAAAGTTTGGGTTGTAAGAGGTTGTTGGCTCCCACTTGGAAAGACGTGTTCAGGTGTAAAGCTTTTTAAACGTTAAAGCGTCGGCAGTAGATCAACATCTTATGGTGTAATTGTAAATTACAATTGTATAATTTACTTGAGTATACAGGTCTGTTTGAATGAGGTCATTTGATGAGTTCACCTTCTGAAAGGAAATGCATCTATTTATCACGTTTTCATTCATACCTTGATTTATGTCATAACCTTTCTAGCTCATATATTCAAGCATTAATTTCTGACAGGAGGATGTAGCTCACAACTGTTTGTCATCTGCAAAGTGTTGTGTTGAAGGAAGAAACTTTAATGTATTTTTTTTACTCGTCTCTCAGGAACAGGACTGGCCAAATCTAGAATATTATATCTTTACACAGCAGTAAAGAAGCTGGCATTTTAGGTGACACAAACATCCTACTGTGCCTATAGGAAATCACAACTTTTTTTGTGGAGCAGAAAGGTGTTTATAAGTAGATAGATCACCACTTAGTATACAGGTGATGTTGGAAATGATCAGAATTATTATCCCTCTTCTCTTCAGAAGCCTAGATATAATTCTTTAGTGGTTGTAGCTCTGTCTCTGAATCCCCAAAACTCTGCAATAAATGGGCAGGCTGATGGGCAGAGCATCTTAGTCAATTTATTTTCCTTGCGTGTGTTCCTCAGAAACAGAATTAAGGTATGTGGAGCAGCCAGGTGTTCTGTAAATTTAGAACATCATAATGCCAGACTCCCTGGAATGTGACTTTCAAAACCCATACATTCAGACAGCTTAAAAAGAATACTCTGCCTTCAAAATTTTTTTTCTCTATTTCTATTAAATATCTATGGGCAGATTTTTTTTTCAGAAAACTTTTTTTTTTTTTCTTTTCCTGGTTACAGATTTCAATAATGTTAAGCACAATTGAAGAATTTTTTTAGCACCACTAACAATAGTGGACTCATTTCAAATTTGACTGGATATAATAATTTAAATGTATTAATCAACAGAGATACCAGAGTTTTTTGTGCATAATATGATGTCTGGGGTTAGTTAAATAATAGCACTACAATAAGATTTATTTTGTTAATGTAGTGTTGGTTTTTTTTTTTTCTAGAATCCAGTTGATTCAAATGATCAAACCAAACCACAAAAATGCTATCTAATCTGTAATGCACAATTGAACCCAGTGCAGACCTTTCTGTCAGACCTAAAATATTCATAGGTGACTGTCATGAAGAAGGCAAAATTCCCACTGCAAAATCACTTTAAAGAAAAATGATTATAGCTTAGCAATTTAGAAAGGTAGGTTGTAAGTTGTATGTATGGCTTATATTGAGAATTTTGGACAGAGTCTCTCTTTTGCCCAAGTTATGCAATAAGTACATTAGAATAATTTTAACTTCTGTGCTATCAGGAGGACAAACTGCATGCAGACTAGAAAGGACTGATCCAGTTTGTTGATGGAAAAAGTTAATCTGTGAATTCATCAGCTACTTCTCCATTCATTCAGAGAGGCAGGTGCACTCTTGGAATTTTGATATTAGGACACCAATACCAGCGACAAAATTACTCCGTGTCCTAGAGAGGAAGGAACTGCTGGATTCCAGCAGTCCCTCCGTGCCTGTTTTTTTTTTTTTTTTTTTTTTTTTTGTTTGTTTTTTTTTTTTTCTCTTGGACATTTCAATTTCATTTTTAGTTNTTTTTTTTTTTTTTTTTTTTTTTTTTTTTTTTTTTTTTTTTTTTTTGTTTTGTTTTGTTTTTTTTTTTTTGGTTCAGCCTGTTCTGATCAGTTGTGCTCGCACTGCTCTGAAGGGTTTGCAGTGCCAGGGACAGAGAGCAATCTCTGCTTCCTTTCCTAAAGCTGCAGCCGTGTCAACGCTGCCTGTACCTCTGGGCAGGCAGCAGTCAGTGCACAGCCTCTCGTGTTTCAGAGCAGGTGCATAAACTTTGCTTGAGGGACTTAGCACTCTGCTTTTCCTATCTCCTTTTTCCAGTAAATATCCCATTATGTATGTAGATGAATGTCCTGAAAATCATTAGCAGTTTCCACAAGTCCCTAGGCTTAAATCTGGTGGTGGATATATGTCAACCTTATTTCAGAGCCTCTCAGCTAAACCAAAAGGGTTTTTTTTTCTCTTCTCAGCTCGGAGCTGGGTATAATTTACAAGGCTTGGCTACCAGTGAAGACTGAAATTCTAAGACATGTTTTTGGTTGCAATTAAAAGACCTCTAAAATGTACAGAGCAAGGTGCAAGTGTCTTTACAGTTAGGTGACTTAAATAGCTTGTGAGATCACATCAGTGACGTGGGGAAATTTTTTTTTTTCTGCTTGAGGGACTGTCATTTAAGTACCTTGTTTGATTTTTTTAATGATTTTTTTATTCCTTGCTTAAATATGTTCTCTATGAGGAAATATTTAAGCCTCAATTCACTGCAGAAAGTTTCTCTGAAGTATCTCAGTCAAGCAGGCATTTATATTGCTTAAAAAGAATTTAGAGGGGCCTGCAACTACCCTGATGAAAACATGTTCATACTCCTTAGAGGGAGGATAGACATTTCTTCCCAGAAAGACAGATTCCAGAAGGTGGGTTGGGCAATTCTGAGATAGGTGCTGTGGCTGTGGCCACTCTTTTACTTAATAAACCCAAATTCCCAGAAGGTAAGCACTTTCTGACCTTTCCCAGACGGATCCTTTAGAAACAGATTTGAAGAAGCACCTGTTCATAGCATTTACTTTGAAAGTAAAGACAGTAGTGCTGTCATTAAAATGCATCAATAATGTGTGTTGTCTGGTTAAAAGATAGTAAATTCAAAGAATGCTGTGTCGACATATGGGGAGGAAAAATTTCTCTTTTATCTGGTATCTAATTAAGGGCACAATCCTGCATCCTTTCTGCCCTTAAAACTACTAAGGAGTTCACTGGAATTTGAAAGAGCACACAGTATGCATCATAATTTGCTACAAGGGCTGTACAGATCTCAAGTTTAGAAAAGATACCGTAGGAGGGCAATTTTAGTGAAAAAAAAATGCATTTTTACCCAACATTTATGGTACACAGCACTTTCTGTAATGTAAGATACCTTTAAACTACATTGTTCATTATCAGAAAAAAACCACACTGGCTAGAAATGTTTTCAAACTTTCACTCCCTTTTGATATCAGGCATTGCTTTCCACTGAGTCCTTTGTGTATTCTGAATGTCTGGAAGCCAAAATATTTTGTTTTAACTCCCACTCTATAGTATTTCCCAGCTGTGTACTTATATGGTGTAATAAAAGGATTTAACAAATGGGAAATAGCAGCTGCATTTGGAAATTCCCTTTGTGCTCCCTTTTCATTTGACAGATTCAGCAATGTGTAACAACTGTAACGTCAGACCTGTAATGACTTTTACTGCCAGGATCATTTCACCAGCCAATTTGATGTTACAGTGGGGGGGAAGATAAAGCAACCCAAAGATTTCTGTAAATTCATATTACTGAGCTGAAAAGATTATGCTTCCAACTGTAGCTTAGTATAAAATTACCTGGACTATGGGTATTTATTGCTGATTGTAGGCCTACTAGAAAATAAAATCTATTTTGGGCTAAGGCCATATCTATTTGTTGTGGTAAGCTGTGGGCAAGAGGGCAAAGTGGTACTAAAATAATGGTGAAAGTATTGTGCCTTGTCCAATGAGACAGGGAGAAGCAGGCAAGAAAATAGTCAAATTTTTAGCTTGCATCCAAAATCTGTCTCTGTTAAAGCAACAGAGAGGTCAAGCAGGAAAGGCCAAAAGTACTTAATTTTGCTAAATTTAATAGTAATTGAATTGCTGTATCCCAGTAATATATTTATTGGCCAGTATGTAAAGAAATGGAAAATATTAATATGTGTCTGTTCACTGGGGAACCAGGAATGGCCCCCATTTTTATACAGAGTCCCAAATTGCAAAGATTTAAAAAAATTTTTGCTCTGGAGTATCAGGAGAAAGCAGGGCCAACAAGAAAATGCAAATTTAGGTGGAGAAATGACTTTACCTTCTTTGAGGAATTGGGTGGTGTATTCCCACGCTTTTAAGGCTGGACTTGGGACTCGTAAAAAAATAAATTTTAGCAGCTTTAATCTAAAGAAATCTGGACCCTTTCTCCAAAATGCACAATTTCTCATCTGTTCCCAGCAGTGAATAGCCCAGAGGGAGGTAAATTCTCTCCCCAGCCCAGTCCTGGGGTAGCACCCAGGGGTGTGAGCAGCTCTGGTGGCAGTCCCTGCAGTGTCCCTGGGATGTCCCTGCACCCTTCTCCTGTCCCACTGCTGTCCCCTGCTCACAGCCCAGCTGGAATGAGTGCTGGTGACACAGGGTGTGCATGCACTGGGTCAGGGCAGGCACATCCCTTTTTTGTTCTGCTGTTATTTGGATGTGGGGGACTCTCACAGGGAGCCCCAGCAGCAAACCCAGCCTAAAGGATGGGTGGGACCCAGGGAAACCAAACACAGATACACTCACAGATAAAATGAATTGTCTCCAAATATGTGCTGTGTTCCCCTGTGCGTTTTGTAACATCACTCAGAGACCCCTTGGGTTTAGAAACTAATTGTATCTCGTTGGATTTTATCTCAAATGGCAGCACTGACAGATATTTCATAATTACATCAAGACTCTTTTGCTGACTGCTTGCCAAGGCTTCCTACCTTTCCACTGTGGCTGCACGTCCACCTCAGCACTCCTGAGAGCAGGTTTATGTATGCAGCAGAGAAACTCAAGATCTCTTCACACCACATGTACTTGTTCCTTTTAAAATAATTTGAAAGTACCAAGTATCAAATTTTGCTTTATATAGCTTTAGCAAAGCTGCTATCACCACAGAGACAGAAATAGGTGATATCCTAAAGGTCTTAATATTTTGGTGCTTCTGTCTCTACATAAAACAGGCACAATCCTGTTGCTCCCCCCCCCACCTCCTGCTCCATGTTATTAATTTCTCGTGTTGAAGGTTCTTCCCTTTAAGGAAAATAAACTCAGGTGTTTAGGGAAGACCATTGAAAAACGTTTACACATGCTAAACACTGTGAATTTGTTGTTATATAAATTCATGGCTTCAAATTCTCGAAAGTTATAGATACAATTACATGTTTTGAAATTTTATTTTTGGTTCCTTTATGGGCTGAGTGTGAACACATAAAATGCATCAAACATAAATGCCCTAAACTCTGGCAATTCTGTTTCTGCTAAATTGCTCATGCAGCTGTTATTTACATGTACAAATCTGAGTTTTGTGATCATCAAAAGCAATTCTACTCTGCTTGTGATATTATTTCTGCATGCCAGGTAGTGCATTAGAATTTTTATCTAACGAAAGAGATAAATACCTACATATATAATTGCATGGGTATGAGGTTTTGGCTGGAATTAAAGGCTATGAAAAAGCTGAGAATATGGTATTTTATATTTCCATAAAATAAACATCTATGAAAAATATATTGCAGAAAAGATAAAATTAATTATTTTTCAAACATGTTGTTTTGATTCAGAAAACATTCAGGTATGTGCTTAATTTTACTTTATTAGGACTACCAACAACTATAATGTTAAGCACATGTCTAAAGGTTTGAAATATCAAGGACTTAATTTTACTAGCTTTAGCATAAAAAGATGTTAACATTTCATATTAAAAACAATAAAACAATTCCCTAGAAGTGTGCAGGATAATGTGTTTAATGGAGGTGGTGAAATACAAAATTGAACTTTATTTGAAGGAGAATCAAATAATTGTTCTTGTTGGCATGCTTGTTATATTTGTTTTATTTTCATTTTGACGTTGTATAATTTTTCTTTTCCAAATGCATGGTCTATTTTAAACCTTTCCTATATTCTAGAGTGAACTGTGTTTAAACAGAATTAATCATCACCTGAGTTCTTCGCAAAAGGCTTGTGCTTTATGTTCATCTAAATCCGTAGTAATTTTATTCCTTTCTCCTATTTTAACATTTCCTACTTTTATGAAGCAATTTCTGAAAACTTTTTAATTCACTTCTGTATATTGACATGAATTTTTTCAAAAGTAGAAGCATTAACACGTTCTAAATTGTTAATTTTTTTTTTTCCTTGGGCAAGAAGGAATCAGGTATGCATGCTGATTAACACACTCCAGTCATTAACATGTGATTATGTGGGCTGCATATTGAGCACCTGCCAAAAGATAAAATCCAGCACTTTACTACATCTGTGCAAGGACTTTTTGCATTTCTTTTGTACTTTGACAGCTCAAGAAAAAACAGACTTTGGTATCTTTGTTCAGCATAATAAAACTGTGTACATAAAATATCTTCATGGAGGAAGGAAAGATACTACATATATTTATTTTAATCTTTGAGGCCATGAAAAACCCAGGGACTGAGACTTACACAGCACCAAGTGTAATATGAATCTCCTAATGTACTGTATCACTGACATTCATATACAGTTTACAACATTCCTGCATGTTTATAAGGATTATCTGTTCTGGGATCCAGCCAATGTTATTGTAATTCACAGCAATTTTATGTGATACCTTTATGTCTCATAAACTTCTTGTTTTTATTTCAATCTTCCAAATGTTTCATCAGTGTTTACCTTAAAGAAATACAAGTACTCTGTGCAGCAGGCTGGTTTCCTGCATGCATTGCTCTGCAAATGCTAAAAGGGGGACATAAAGCATGGAATACATGTCATGTAACTATATACAGAGGAGGATTTTCATGTGCATTCAATATTGCTAAAAACATAAGGACAAATTTAATTTTATATTTACAATAGACCTACTTATAAGTTGGACAATTAAGATGACCTAACAGGGGGAAGTTGGGTATATACAAAGTGGTCTGGAATATCCAAGCCACACAATCCTTGTTTTATTTGGCAGCTTCTGAGAAGCATGCATCACAAAATATGTGTCTTTATTTACCCAAGAGGTAAACAGTGCTGATCAGCTGGGACTGATCACAATGCTTCTTCAGTTTCAGTTTAGATGAAAATGTAAGTCTAAATAATCATTTTGTAAATGGCTGTCCATTACTTTTTCCTTAATAAGAGCATTTAACCAAAGTGCAGGGCATAAAGTCTCAATATTGTTGTGATTTATTTCCAAATGTAAACACTGGGAGTTAGGACATATGGTGTTTGGATAATTAAGGAAATCCTTAGCATCTAACTCTTACAAAAGCATGTGAGTTTATGAAGTATCGTTTGTGGGTGAGTGGATTACCATATAGAAGTGATTTGCCATTGTATTTCAAAATTTTGAGGTGATTTTCTGTTGTGGAGTGGAGCAGAGTGCCTGTCAATGTTTCAAATTGCTGCTCATTGTACAGAGGAGGGTTTGAATCACAAAGCTGAAAACCTGTAACCTTCTGAAGTCTGTGCACCCAAAGTTGGTTTACCTGGTTTGCTCCAACATCTAAGTGGGAAGGGATTGATGCAATTAAATGTTCATATTTTACATGAGACAAAAATTCCTGCCCATGCCTTCCAAACATAGAATTGGTTTTGCAGTGGCCTCTTCATAAGACCCTACTTGGATTATATATGCCCGATTATTATGACATCTCATTTTTAAACCTTTGATCTAAAGTTTTCTTTTTTAATTTTTTTTTTAACTCTCAATTTACCATATTATTTCTTGGCTTAGAGCTTACTGTTGTATTGTTTCTTCTTGAGGTTTTTAGATGTGTATAAAAGATAGAACACAAGCCCTTTATAGATTGTATTCAGCCTACACTTTGGCAGTGAAATCAGTGTAAGTTTTATCAGAGCAAATGCTGAGTTAAAGACTCGAAGCTTTATTCCATTACTTGCCATTTGCCCTCCCACTAGCATAATTTGCTGAGACTTAACAAATGATGTTCTCTCAATAGCTCATAGCAGTCATTCTCAAGCCTTGGATTTAAATAAATCTTTCTTAATAAAACTTTTGTGTTTTTTTCTTAATCAGATGAGAATTGGAAATGATCACTTAGATTTTTAATTTATTTTAATTCTATTTAATTAAATTCCTCAAAATGGGAAACCATATTTAATGTAGTGATTGGAAATGATTTTGTAAACATTTGCTTTCATTATATGTTAACTCCAGACTAGTTCCAAGTGCCAGCATGCCTCTAGTACTTGGAATCAAAACCACTCTGGATATCCAACTTTCCTGGGGTGTTTACATGTGTCCCATTCAATGCAGAGACAGATAAATATCCCTTTATAACAGAAAAGCCTCATCCACATGGAAATAAGCAATTCAGCTAACACATTTTATGTTAGTAATATTTGCTTTCTACTTCTTGGCCATTCATCCTGTGATTTCAGTTGAACTCTTACAGAAACAGTTTTCTTTCTGGCTATTAAGTGGGATTGCAGCCGTCAACTTTCAATCAGAGTTGATCACAGTTATTATTAAATCTCTAACTAGCACCGTGACCCTGGTTTCGTACAGCCCTCAGTTTCATCTCACAAGGTTTCCTCTTTTCCCCCCTTCAGAGAGCTCCAGAGGATCCATCCTCCCTGCACTAGACATAAACACTGCCATTGAAATCTGCAGCCCTGTGCACTCCCCTGCCAGGAGGATCCAGCTCAGCAGGCTGTTGCTCTGTCCTTAACCCTTAGGAGGACTCCCAACAGGGATCTGTCCCAAGCCAGACCTCCCTTTGTGGCTGTGGAGTCCCCAGACCAAGATGTTGCATCTCAACCCCCAAATACAGCCCCCCGTATTTTGTATTTTGGCTATTTGGAGGAAGGAGCAAGAATATTGAATTTTCTTTTTAGCCTGTAATCTTTCACCAATAGGACTGCAATTTTGTGTCTGTTTGCTCTATTTTGGAAGTGAAAAGACGTCATAAAAGATGACCAGGTTGGCTCATGGTTCAGCTTGCAGGTATTGCTACAAATATTAGCTTCTCAGTATGAAAAATACTGGGTCAGCTATCAATACCTTTTATTTTTGTCATTTTCAGCACTGCTCCCTCATTTATCCTTTTAAAACCAGTGGGAGCACTGATGGAAAATGAACTACTTAAATTGTTAGAATCTAAATACACAAGAAAATATCTTTTTACATTAACAAGGAAATTATTATTTGCTCAATCCATTTTCAGTAGAAACATCTAAGAAACTGTAAGGATTTTCCTTTCTTTGTACACAAACCAGCAGCTATCTTTTTGAAGAATATAACCCATGTAACTTGTGAAATTTAGTGAATGTACTTGCTAAAAAATAACTTTCTCAGAGTAAGAGGTCTACTGAACTATCTTTACATATTATCTTAGTGTAACAGTTTTAAAGGAATTATGGTGGTGTGTGAAGAAAATACCATGTGTGTAGTCACAGAGTCCCCATCTTTATTTTTACCAAGTTGTTTGTAATTATTCAGATTTGTTCCTGCCATTACCAAAGCTGTACTTGGGCCATTCACAGCAACTCTAAAAGAAATGGCCAACAGGTCACTTGTTTACACCAGGCAGCCTGGAAAGCTGATAAGACTAAGGAAACTGTTGTTGGACCACATAAAATCCAAGAAAATCTGAGATTGGTTAAAGTGTAGTGTCTCTCTAATGTGAAAAAGGCCAAGGATAGACCTAGGAAAGCTTTTCCCATGTTGTGCTGGAGTTCTTCGTGTTGTTTTCCAATTGACATATGAGAAAGGTGGAGGTTTTAGTAAAAGTAAAGTGTGATTTCATGCAGAAGCTATCTGTCCCTGAATGAGTCATCCATAGTGTTTTAGTGTCCATGCTTTGCTACTTTTGAGTTTTCTGTCTTTTGTGCATTTATTTATTTTTCTCCATTTTGTACACTTTGGAACTTAATCCTTAGGCTTTAGTGTCTATATATAGGTGTTTAAGCTGTTATAATAATAGAATTTTGTCAGAGCACTAACCACAGTGGGTTGAATGGTCAGTAATGAAATTTGGTCTGTATTAATGGGCTGGTGAGAAAATTTAGACAGGAAAAGTGCCATTTATTTACCTTGATATGATACCCCAACATTTCAAAAATAGACTCAATTTTACTCCTGCTGAACAGTAACCAGCTGAAATAGTGGTTCAAGACTGAGTTTCTCTCTTCAGGTGTTGAGCAGTAAGATTTTCCTGGCTCAGCCATCTCTGAAACAAAATACTTTTGCAACTTTAGGTATTTTTATCTGACACGTGCTAAAAGGAAAGTTTAAGATACCAAATCATTGTACATGTTGTTTAAGCATTCAGATTTGCTCTTTTTCTGTTTAATAAGCTGTCTTCAAATTTTATGGTTTGCCAACTGTCAGAGACCAGTCTGGAAAGGCCTCCATTGTGGCAGGCAAATATCCCTGTGCAATCCCTTGTGCATTCTGGTACAGGCATAAACAGTTCTACAGTTATCCAGTATTGTTGTGTGAGTGGGAGGATAGTTTTATAAATCCAGCAAAAACAGAAGCATGCCCTGTGTAAAATCTTTTATCCATAGACTAAATGTTTGCTATTTATCTGATCATATTTTCCATATTTTCCCCCTCCTTACCTGGAAATCACTGAAATCAGTGAGAGTAGCACACCCTGAAAAATGTACCTTTCCAAGGGAAATGTCATGTGTTGAAGGCATTATTTCAAGTTTAGACTCGAAGTACTATTTTTACAGAAATACATGAATTTTAAACCTGAGAATACAAGGATGTGTCCCTTGTCTAGTGGATTATGTGTCTAATAGTGGATTATGGAGCTACTGGATGAATTTGGGCACCAGATTGTGCCCAATTCATTAATTAACACATTAAGTGGATATTCATATCAGTCATATTTTACTATTAATTTTCTTATTTTTATCAGTGATGCTGAGAAAAGTTTACTTGCATAGAGAATTTTCATCAGTGCTGATGGATTTCTCATTTGGATTTTGCAAAATGAAAACATTTGGGTTGATCTTGGCTAGGCACTTTACTTGTCTTGACTTCCTCTTCCATGATCTTGGAAAATGCATGAAAAAACCCTTAATAGCATCCTGTCTTTTCTCTCTTCAGGTCAAACAAAGTGGGAATTCCTCATTCTGTAAAAGGTGGCTTCTAAAATCTTGCTAAGGATAAGAGATGTGTCTTTATTGAATTGTTCCATATTCATATTTAAAAGGACCAGGTTCTCCTTTCCTAACCATGAACTAATGGGCTGGTTCTAATTTAGGAAGCATGGTGGTCCTTTTCCATCTGAACTCCAGACTTTGTAGGGAAAATGCTTTATGCATTAGAGCAAGAGGACCAACAAACAATTTGCAGAAGTGATATCCCTCTTGTTTCAGACAACACACACGATCCCCATGGCTCTTCAGAGCATACCTGGATGTATTTGGAGGGTCTTTGTGTGCTGCTTGTGCATGTCAATGCAAATGAATTTTTGATAGCCAGCATCTGATGTCTGTGATAGTTGCACTGCTGATCTTGCAGTGGGTGAGGTGCTGGGACAAGCCCAACGTGCCACGACAAGTGGTCTGCAAAAGATTCTGAGGTCCATCATGAAAATTAAAATCCTTCATAAATTTGCTGCAGCATTTACTTCATTTTCAACAAGCTGAATGCTGCAGTAGCAACTTCCCTTCAAATACAGTTGAGTCAACTTTCTAGAGAAAAAAATAACAGGAATACTTCCCTTTGCCCCTTGTGTTTTGGTCTGTCTAGTTAGCCACAGATATGAGGTCAATAAAACCTGCTCTTCCTGCTGTAGGCCTAAACAGAACCAGAAATATTACCAATTCATTTTCTGTTTTATTTTTCTTCTACATTTTAATTATCCACCAAGCTGGCAATATAAAATAGTTTATTAATTGGAACAAAACCTCATAATTGCCAAGGCAGTCATTCTGCCTCCCTTCTGTAAATCTGCATCATTTTTGTGGAGTTTAAACTTGTCTCATCTCCATTGTGGATATTGCAGACTTTTGGGCAAGAGGAAGGAGGGTGAGCTGCCTGAAGGAGGCAGGACTAGGGGAGCAAAGAACATTGTGCTGGACCATGTGTGCATCCAGGCAGGGAGCAGCAGAGGTTATCAGGAGGAAGAACATTCCGTTATTCCTTCTTACTCCACAGCTCTGCCTTATCTTCTTGTTTCCGGCCTGAACAATAGATTTAGTGTTCCTTGCTGAGAGCATGAAAACCCCTGCACTGGGCCTGGTGGATGTGCTTCATGTACTGAGAGAGGATGTTGCTCTCTTGAGGAAAAATGCCTTTAAAATTACTAAGCTGCTCTTGTACTGTCCTCAAAGGCAAAAGTGCCAAAGTATATAGTATTCTAATTCTTCACTGAGGAAGGGGATAATAGAAATTCAGGCTTTACATCTGAAAAATATTAAAGATGTGCTTCTCATCTCCATTGTAAGACCAAGTTTTAAGAAAAATACAATGTAGTTTTTGTTAGAAAGAGTTAAATGTATGAAAGCTTTTGGATTTTAAAGGCAGCTAGATAAGTTCATCTCCATACCTGGTCTAAGATACTGCTCTCTGTGATGTTTGATTCTTCAGTGAAAACGAACTGATGGAGTGAAAAATTCGTTAATGTTTATTTGCTGAAAATACAAGGATAAAATTTGTATTCCATGTCACCTCTCTTTCTGTTTGTACCTGCAAAAAACCTCTGTCGCTCCCACTGCGTTGATGAGGCGCTGCCACCAGTGGGATGAGGTAGTGTCTTCTAATTTCCTGTCTTAGAGAATAAATACATTTGCAGCATCCCTGGCAAGGGCTGCCTCGTTCTCCAGTGCTGGTGACAGTGCTGTGCTGATCACAGGCTGCTGTCTGTGCTTGAAGGTGATCTGTCACCACCTCCTCCTGCACAGTCCCCAGCCCGAGTTACCCGCTGCTCATCGCTGCTCTTGCTCCTCCAGGTTCGTTGCAGGGTGTGGGGGTGAGTGCTGGGCTGGGCACCACTCATTAGTGGTTTGTCATCAGTCTCATCTGCTTTCCCTCAGAGCCAGGGTTAATAGAAACATGATTGAGGGATTCTCGTGTTCGGGCTGGGATGTTTATTAAATCTTATCAGAAATTACAGAAAGTGCGACAGCACCTCGAGCTCCTTGCTAGAAGTGGGAAAAAATGGCCCCAGCTGAGCCTGCTTCAAGGCCTTTTAAAGCTAAACAAACCAATAAAAGTTTAACACCTACATTATTTATCCTTTTGACCCAATAATAGATTCCCACAACCCTTAGAGTGACATTAGACTGCCCAACCAGAGGTTACTACCTGAGTTCTGTGAAGAAGAAGGAAGATGAACAAAGAGAAAGACACCACCCAAAATTCTCCATCTTGTCCCATATCCACCACTATTCTATAAAAACCTCAAATTTAAAACCCATCACCCAGTGAAATACACACATCTAACCCACTAAACATTAGTGATTTCTAACTCATTATTCATATTTACAAGCCTTCTCCAAGGTTTCAGGTCCAGAGCAGTGTTTTCCAGGGGGCCTGTGCCTGGAAGCACAGAAAGCTCCAAAACTCCAGATTTCTGAGATCCAGCACACATCTACTTCTTAATCTGTTCCAGACTGAAGCAAGGATTTGTCTCGTGGTGTTGCTGATGGTTAATGCCTTCGAGCCTTTCTTCAGAACACAAGTTTCTGCAGTGCTCTGAAGATGGGTGTTTTCAGCTCATAAAGTAGCAGGAATATTATTGTTATGGATAACACTCTGCATTGAGAGAATGTTTTTTGATAAGACTATTAATTAGCTTCTTAATATTTAAATGTATTGCCACTCCAATTGCTCTTAAATTTTGAACAAAGCATATTGCATAGAATCTAATATATACACTAACATTTCTAGGCATACCATAAAGAAAAAAAGAAAAATCAGGATTTTTTTTTCCCAAAATCTTTAACACTCCTAGCCTGGCATTATTAAAAATTAAAATAGAAGAGTAATTTTGGAAAGTGAAGAGTGTGAGAAATTCTTGTGGTTGAGTTTTTGAGGACAAATCCGAGAACAACTTCTCTTTTTAGCTGAAATTGTGAAAGCATTGATGCAGTGAATGTTGCAAGTATGACTGGGAGAATGACAAGTCTGAGCTAGAGAAGTTCAGGAAAGGCTTCGCTGTTGGGTGATAACACAAAATTGAGGAGAATTGTCATTATCTATTGCTTTTTGATGCATTTAAAAAAAAAATTGCTCAAATAAGCATTATCTATCGAAAAAGGAGATGATCTCTTTTCACTTCTATGTTTTTGACTGTATAACACCTGATACATGTGGTCTTGGTACCTGTGTATTGGCATACATGACTTTTTTTTGATATAACTTAATTTCCTTGCTCATTCTTGCCTATGTTGGCCTCAAAATAAGATCTTCTTTTGTTTATTAGAAGCATTGTAACCTTCATTCTTTAAGAAAAATTTAAAATTAATTTAAAGAGCAGTGAATGTGCATGAATACACACATACCATTAACCTTATTTAACTGTGAAGTGGATTCCTTCCTCCTTGGTCATTGTTGGCCTAACACTTTCTCTGGTTTTAAAGTTATGCTGTTTTCCATTAGCTGAGGATTTATCCAGGAATAATTTGTCCTTGCCTGTACTTTCTTCCTTAGTGCTACGTATATTGTCCTTATTTGAGGAACTAAAAAAAAAAACTGTAAAAGCTTAATACATTCATTGTTAAAAAGTGTTGAAGTGGCTTGTTCCTGACGAGGGAAATCCTTGACGAAGATTATCTCAGGCATGAAGTATGAATGTTAGAAACATGGAGAGAGCTGGGCTTAAGGACAAAAGTGCCTGTGTAAATCACTGAAATAAAGAAATTCAAACCATGATGCCTGATTTCTAAACTGAAGGAGACATTGTTAGATTTACAAATAATGCTCTCAGCTTCTTGCCCGCGTGCGATCCTTCCTCCATGAGGGAAGAGCCCGCGTCCTGACGCTGTTTTGTTTCCTTGCAGGAGTCAGAGAGTAATAAGTTATGTTCCCTATATTCCTTCCGAAACTCCTCTACCTCACCGAGCAAGCCCGACGAAGGGGGCCGTGACCGCAGCGAGCTGATGGGCAGCGCTAACTTCGGGACGCCCGAGCGCCGCAAGGGGAGCCTGGCAGACGTGGTGGACACGCTGAAGCAGAAGAAACTCGAAGAAATGACCAGGACTGAGCAAGAAGGTAAGCTCTGGAGAAGATGGATGCACGTTCCCCACCCCTCAGCCCCGTCATTTTTACGGCTTAAAGGATGTGTTGGGTGTTGAGGGCCGTAAAACCGCGCAATTGGCAAAGGCGAGGGTAAAGTTATTCACAGGTTTCCATGGCAATGGCGGTTTGAGATCCATTAGGGATTTTAGACAAAATGCCAGTTTTTAAAAACTTTTAAAATTGTCTTGGTTGTGAGTCAAAGCAAGAATGTTGGATTTGGTGAAAACTCAGCTCTTGAAAGGTTATGATGAATTCTTAACCGGCTGTGGAGTTGTGAGGGATATTCTTCAGTTGTATTTGTTCTCCTTCTTTTAAAAGATAAATATTTATTTTTAACAATAGGGATGAATAAAACAGGAGCTGGTTTGTTTTGCCTTAGATATTCTCATCTTTCACCATTTTAATAACCCAGCATCTGTAACTAGGAAAATGGGAAACAGTTTTAAGTGTAAAAGTTCATGATTCTGACCTATATAGCTAGAATTTCAGAGGAAGAAATCTCTTTTTTTCTTTTTTTATTTTAACAGTCTCCTCAGATATTGTTACAAGTATTTAAACAGAGATAAAAATGAGGACAAATCTTTGAGTGCTAAGGCTGTTTATGTAGCCAGCCCTTATTCAGATACTTTCATTGATTTTGCAAAGATTTTGGCTATGGTATGAAACAAACAGAATTAGAGAGTGCCTTTATCAGTGTATGTGTGCACACAGCCAGGGCCCACCATGAACATTTCTCCCCTTGGTAAGTAGAATGAAATCTCACATGGTTCTGCAACAATGTCTTTTAGTCTGTGAGCTCATACATAAGTTTGAATCAGGGAAGTTGCGAGAGCAGGAGGCTCTGAAATAGAAAAACAGGTGTGGAGGCATCTGTGTGGATTCTCTTAGATATTTTACCAGTTCTGTTTTGTGGCATTAAAAATAACCCAGGAAGAGTATTTATAATGCAGCAGAGCCAAAAGGCAGTAGAACTTTGTGATTCTTTTTTTTTTTTTCTTTGAAATATGAATGAGTTCAGAATTATTTTGACTCCTCAATTTCATGGTATGGTCACAGTGCACTTCAAACACTGCACTTTAAGTTCCCTTGGCCTCATGTAGCAATGCCAATTTCAATTAAAATTGAAGCTGATACAATAATATGTTTAAATATGGGATAAAATCATGTAGTGATGGAAATAGGCTTCCAAATTTCTTGGCATAATTGTTAAATGCCAATGTGTTCTATAGGTGTCCTTTCTGAAGCTGGTGAAACATCTCTAAAGAGAGAATGTCCCAGATTCTTTACTACCATCTGTCTGTTTTCAGCTGTAAAGATCACTCTTTTAAAAATTGCTTTCTTAGATTTGGTGGTTAGGCTAGGAAAACTATTTTAAATATTACTTTGGCAAAGTTGTTTTCTGCAGTCAGTAGCAGTCGTTCGACACCCCATGCTAATCAAAGGTCTTGGCTCGTACTTTGCTGCGGGAGTGCTCAAGTTGCTGTTGATTATATTGACACCACAGCTAAGCCTCTTCCAGGAGTGTACTGGATGGCTAATAAAAATGTGCATCAAAAAGTTGAAATGTGGTATCTATCTGTAGGAATTCAAGCATTTCACAGCTTATTTTTGTATGGGTTCTCAGGAATTTTCTGCACTTCTCCTGTATTAGTATACACTGGTTTTAAGAGTGCAGAGCAGAGAGATCCCTCTCTCTGTGAGTCAGAGCCTTCCACGCTGTGTGTTCTCATCAGCTGAAATAAAGGTCATTTCTGATCTATAAAACAATCTTGCCTTTTATGGACCACATTATAATGGAAAGCTATTCTAAAGTCTGCCAGTAAGTTCAAAGGTATTGGACTGTATCTTCGTGTCTGGGTTAGGTTTAGATTAGATATTAGGAGACAATTGTTTGCTGTGAGGGTGGTGAGGCTCTGGCACAGGTTGCCCAGAGAAGCTGTGGACATCCCTCCCTGCCAGNCAATCTTGCCTTTTATGGACCACATTATAATGGAAAGCTATTCTAAAGTCTGCCAGTAAGTTCAAAGGTATTGGACTGTATCTTCGTGTCTGTGTTAGGTTTAGATTAGATATTAGGAGACAATTGTTTGCTGTGAGGGTGGTGAGGCTCTGGCACAGGTTGCCCAGAGAAGCTGTGGACATCCCTCCCTGCCAGGGTTTAAGGTCAGGTTGGATGGAGCTCTGAGCAACCTGGCTGGGTGAAAAGTGTCTCTGCCCACAGCAGTGGGGTTGGAACGTGAGATGATCTTTAAGATCTCTAACTCAGGCCATTCTCTGATGATTTTATGGTTCTGCATTCAGTTCTTTTCCATTCATCCACCGTTTTCTGCAGGAAAAAATGTTACTTATGTTTAACAGAAAATAATCAATGAACATCTGACTGGTACCATATAAAATAGGGCAGAAAAATAGTTAATAGAAAGATTGAGAATTCTTCAGGATGTTACACTAAGGAAGTTCAATGTTTCTAAACTTCTGTGAAGGCCAGGAATATCAAAATTCTTAGAACATATTTGAATACCTAATTCAGTATCCGGAGGTTTCTCTGAATTAAAAAGAAGTATTCTCCATACTTGTTTGATTAAAATAAAATGTTTTTAGAATAATTTCTGTTTGAACATTGAAGTTTGTTTCAGCTCTGTGCAGTCAGCTGGAGAAATGAGGTCTGAGATGATGAAATTGTTTTGCCATCTTACAGTGCCTTTTGAACCACCCAATTAACAGCCTGATCACACACATAACACACATGATGCTCTTTAACATCCATCCCTTAAAATATGTTTCCATGAAGTTCTTTTCTTAAAATGGTGTGCAACCAGTGCAGTTGAGGAGCTCTTTATGTACTTCATCCTGCCCTGTCACAAATTGCTTACCTAAATTGAAAAGTACCTGATTTTTTTTAAGAAATAGAGAGAATAATAAAATTGGTGTAAAGACTGAAGTGGGGAAAAGATACGTTTCTACAGAATATTGTGGTGTGGGGCTTTAAGTCCTGCATATCTCCTTTAAAAGAGTGCAATAGTTCATGTTAGCCTCATTTACAGGGATGACCTCCTTGACACTGATGTAGCTGTGGGATTTGGGCTAACACACAGTCATATGTCAAGTTAATGTAGAGTTAAATATGGAGGAAAGAACTCCAGTATCCAGTCATCAGATCTAACCCCACGCCAGCACAGCAAAAAGTCTCTTTTAATATTCTTACATAGTAACTTTCTGGTCCATCTATATCATCAGAATTTGAGAAACACAGGTTTTTGGGGTCAAATGCTTAAATACTTTGTGCTATATGCTCAGATATTAAGTGTCTGGTATGTTTGTATATACTCCTCGTGGTCTCTGTTGTACCTCATAACACTGGAAAAGAAATATATTCTGGAAGACTTTATCGTGCCTCAATAGATATATTTAATCAGAGTCCTTTGGCTCCTGAAAATAAGTTGTCTAATGAGAATTTCATCTGAGCAGCTGTGACTGAGGAGGTCAACAGGCATTGCCTAAGAGAATATGGCCCAGCTGGTTAAATCTGGTTGTTGTAGTGATTTAAATGGTCAAGTGCTGCTCGTAATCCAGGACCGTCTGTTTGTGAAGGGAAGAGTGAGTGCTTCAGCATAATGTACAGCTGTTTTAATCTCTCTTTAATAATAGTGCTACAGCCAGTGTCATGTCTTGTGTGCAGTGTGGGAACAGGGGTGCCTCACACACGAATATACCTTGGGTATGTTTTTAGCTTCATTTGTAGCCTGAACACACATTACCAACATTACAGGATCAACAACGTATTTTTTTTGACTTCGTGGTCCAGTATTTCCATTTTTTTTGTACAGTAAGGCACTCCTGTGTCTTAATTTGTAATGATTTGGAAATGAGAAAATTGTAATTGAAAAAGAAAAGAATGCTACAGATATTTAGAGTTAATTTGAGTATGTAAAGACTTTGCTGACATGTGTTCTCACAAGACAGAAGAGGTCAGAAATGAACAGGTGTCTAATTTAATCAACAGCATTAGACTCTAGGGCCTCTTGGATAACTTGAGTATATTCATCTTAGTTATTCTATGAGGCAAAGGATTGTTTTACTCGCCTTTTTCTTTGGAAGTATCCTACAGTACAATCAAGAATTAAAGCTCTTCACAGCTCAAAATGCAGAGTTTATGTTAGACAGTACAGTCTAACTGCTTCCCTCCATTCTATCCCCTTTAAGTAAGAGACTTTTTGAATATTGCTTACGCTACTTTTGTGAGAGAGATTTACAGCCTGGGCTGCCTGAATTCTGTGCTGAGAATTGGCTTCCAGACAGCTCTCCTGCTGCAGTTCATCATACTGCTGGAGGAGCAATAATTACTCGTACCCATCTTGTCTGCAGCGAGGAGCAGATTTGCCCCTCTCCGCTCTGGAATGCTGGGCTGGCAGCTCAGCTGGCACTTCTGAGCTGGAAACTGGGCATGTCATTTCTGCTAAGTGCTAAGCCCTCATTACTCAGGGCCTGCATTCCTGATTCACTTTTGACCTTGATTCTGAGCAATGTATACAGGATCGTTTTTCAACCAAGCTTGGTTCACAATTCTAGCACGAGCTTTTCGTGAAGTGCTTCCCATTCTTGTTTCCTCCTTGAAGACCAGAGTTGAACATTCAGAGATCAAAGATTTCTATGCATGCATGGTGGAATAATGAACATCTATATAAAGAGTGGTGTATTCATACATTTCCATCTATTCTCTGTCATGTGCACCTGTTTGTACTCTCTCTCTGTGGGGGGATATATGGGTGGATATCTAAATTAAAAATTAAGGGTTCACATGTATTATTAATTCTATATGCAGTGGGGAAAATCTTACTACATTACTCAGTAGTGGTGGTTTTTCTGATTGTGTATTTTGTTATTTTTTTCTCTAGCTTCATTGGTTAATAATAACTGAACACTTTCTGTTGTATTGACTTAAAATAGATTAACACTTCCCCTATAAAGCTTTCTATCATTCCAATAATTATACTGGAATATAATATAAGTATATTGAAGTATTGCACACACAAATCTACAAATTTCCTGCTGATTTCATTGGGGAATTTCCTCCTAATTTCATTGGGAAGTAGAGAAACTTAAACTTTCTCATACTATGTTTTATAAGTGGACATTGGCAAACAATTTTGGTTGCAATTATTTATTTTTTAGGCTTTGTTGTTTTTTTCTTTTTTTAAATTGTGGTTGTTTGGGGTTCTTTTTTAAAGAATCTGTGTGAATTATATTGTATTAAATGAATGGAGATTTTCCATTTTGTATTCTTTATTTTAAGCTGGCCACAGCTGAGAACAGAGAGAGCTCAGACATGTATACTTGTTTTTTAATATCGTTTTAAGCGCAACCTTTGAGGACCTTACGTGTCAGGAGTTTTCTTTGGTGTATCAGTCCTAGAAATGAACTGCTGACTATTTGTAGTCAGTGGATATTTAAAAATGTGCTTCAGAATTTTTGAAGAGACTTAATTTGAGTTATCAGTGCTGTGGTGTGCTGGGTACCCACACTTTCCCCTGGTGAAGGCATGAGCCCTGGCTGTCCTAACACACTTGGTGTTTATAGCCCCTGCTCTTTCTTCTTTTGAATTTTCTTTTATGGATACAGATATTTTGTTCGAAATTTCAAAAATGTTGCTGGGTTTTGGTATTAGTATTAGGTATTAGTATTTTGGTATTTGGTATTAGGATTATCCAAAGTAATCAATAAAAATGACTTATTACTACTGTTCTGTTCTTTGTGATACCCAGGAAATTTGCAAATCACTGGCATTTCTCTTTGGATATGAAAAAGCTCACCTTCTTCAAATCATTTCATCACCTTTGAAAAAGTCTGCCATATCTGCTCAGTATCGTCCTCATCGTGTTTCCCTTTTCTTCTTAAAAATCACTTTTGCTCAGAAAATTCAGTTATGCATATAGTTAATTTAATACTTACCTTTTATTTGCTTTTTGTTGGAAGCCATATAGAGTGGCATCTAAGGAAGAGAATTTTTCTTCTGAGCTCCAGACATGCTTCCAAAATAAAAACAAAATGAGCAAAAAGCTTGAATGTCCAGAAAATAAATAGATGACTCAGACCAAGTTAAAGGAGAGATATGAAGCCCATTTTCCTAAATTGCTGTTTTCTTCCATTATTTATCTCCTTACCATATAATTAAATGCAACTTATTATTTCTCTCTCTCTCTCTTCTTTTTTTTTAATCCCAATTATCTTAGTAAAATAATTTTGGTCACTTATTTTCGTTGCAATATATGCTGCTGTTTCAGAAAAAAAAAAATTCTTCTACCTATAGAGGTTTTATAGATCATAAAATTTCTAAGGCTTCATTTGTCAAAGTCTACAGTGAATTCCTATGTCTTAATGTGTTAAGTTAAAGTAATTTTGGACCTTTTTTGGAACACTGCCACAAAGAAAGTGTTTTCCACAGTTATTTTCCTGGAAACTAAAAGAAGATGCAACCTGTTTTCCTTCTCTCCGTTGTATTTGATTTTTCTATCAAAAATTAATTGCATTAATGTTCTTTCATTTAATGAAATTTAGAATGCAACATACATTTAAATATTTTTTTTTTTTTTTGCAAAGAGAGACTCAGTCTGTGTAACCATACCGTGTCTGGACATTAATGTTTTGATTAATGTTTTGTCTTGTATTTTTACTTATCATTCTAACTGAGAATTTAGGCCTTTTTGATTATTCACTTTCTTATATCCTTTAAATTTTTCAGAATAGTATTTTGTGATTAAATGCTATCTCACAATTTTTATTCAAGAAGCTGGCACATATTGTCATCTTTCCACCTCACCTTTCTATTTACCTGGCTGCCTGAACTCCAATCTTACCCAGTGCTGCAGCATTTGAGATTCTGATCATTGCTCACAGATTCTGTGTGGATATAGGAATTTTTCAGCACTTTTCCATATGTTTAATTTGGAACTTCCACCCAGTTTTCTGGGTTCTGGAATTCCTTCATGGCACAGAAATGGAGACCAGCCCAGATCTGTAGCTGGGTGCCATGGAGATCAGGATCTGCATGCACTGGTGGATAGATTGGCTGGGCCATCCTTTGCCAAGAGGTTTCCATGTCCCCTCTGGGCTCTTACTCAGGACCATCAGCAAGAAACTGCAGAATCTGATGGTGGCCATTTGAGAAATAATAAAAAATACACTTTGGTTGCTGTCAGACATTTTCCTTGGTACAGCATCCATGGAATTTTATGGAGCTTCTACTTTCCTGGAGGCTCAGTTTCCCAGTGCAGGTTGTTCTCTTTTTGAAGCTTTGTACCTGTGCATCTCTGCTGAATTGTTGCTTTTGCTGGTAAACAGAGTTGGTCCTGATAGGGGAAGAGTTTGAAATTAAGGACTCAGTTCTGAAGATTGGAACATCCATTCTAGCCATGAAAATTCTTTATTTTTGAGCAGGTATTTGCTTTCACTGTTTTGAGATTCTTATATTACATTGAAGAAACATCTTTATTCAACCTAGAATATGTGGGATGAGTAAAATCCTGTTCATTGGAACAAATGTGCCTTGACCCTGTTCTCATTATCCCTGAACTTAAGCTGTAGACCAGGACAGATTATACTGAAAAAGGCTGAAATCTTCTCTTTGCCATCATCTACTGACCATTCCAGTCAGTTCCTCCCCAGAGATGTGTTTTCCAATGTCTTCCTTCAGGGGTCATCTCGTTTTTTATGTTTTCTTTAATCCCATTGTAACCCCTCAATGCTGACATTCTCCAGTGTTAGATACAATTTAATTTATTTTTTTTGCGTGATAAATTGTCCCAATGCTTCCATTTTATATGATTTTCTGCACTATGTTCATCTACACTTCTGTCTCCTTTTAAGACATGGTCAAACATCTGCTATCTTTACACTACTGTATGTTATTCATATTGTGAAAGCATTATTAAAAAAAGCAAATCTTAAAAGCCAGCTTTTTCCTAGGGACAGTTAAAAAGGCAAGATCAGTATGAATAAGTACAACTGACAATGAGCTCTGTGGTAGAGAGTATAAGTGAGTAAATAGCTGTAAAAATATGGAGAGTGGCTTCAGTTGCATGATCTTGGCAGCAGAAAAATAAATTCAAACTTCATTGGTTTCTGATGTTCTGTGACACAAACAACGTTATGACCAGATCATGCTTTAAAATAGCAATTGAAATACATTTTGTAGTCATCAGGTTAATGGTAGGAACTGGAACTAGACTGTGATACTCCCCCTCCTAAAATTGCTAATTTAAATAAATATAAGGATACAAGGGAAAAAATTTGGCTTGAACGTGGCTGATCTTGTATGCCATTGCATTTTCCAAGTTCTGGAGGGTGAATGACCTTAGATTTCTTTGGTGATGGACTCTAGTTTTAGTTAGCCTTACTTGCTTTGCCATTCCTGCTGTTCTGCAACAGGGCCTAAAAGTGCTTTAAGTGCTTGTGACTGGGGTAATAAATGAAAATATCTTCCCAGCACTGAGAGTATTGCATTAGACTGAATAGTCACCTTACTTGTAAAAGCACTATTAGAGAGGGGCAGCTGTAAGTAAGGATAACGATTTGTGTCCAGTGCTTATTTACTGAAAATTGTAAATGTATTATTTATTGAGAGCTCTCCAGACAGTGCTTGTCAGAATAAAAATGTCAACTCTAAGCAAAATGTTATAATACATAATAAAAATGCTAGGTACACACTTTGGAGACACAGCTAATTAGATCTGCTTTTCTTAAAGAAATGACAGTAAAAATGCTCCACAGCATATACATTTTAAATGCTGATATATTCCTTATTTTTCTATACAGTATTTGGTTTAGATACCTTGTAATTATTTAAAAATAATTTTGACAACTTTATTTGGTTGCCACAGGAGAGGCAGAGGCACTTGCTGCCTGGCTGCATGCTCAGGCTTTCTTGTTCATCCACTCTCACCTCTGTGTTTCAGTCTGAAATCTAAGATACCACTTTGTTTGTGAGGGAAACCTGCCTCCAGTGGAAGCAACAAACAATTATTAAGATTAGTCTTCAGCCATGCTAATTAACCCAGAACAAATATTCTTAACAGGGAGCCTAAATCCGTTCAATGTCAGTGCTGCTTTTGTCTATTGTCAAATATGAGTAGGAATTAGAGAGGAAAAAAATAAGTAGCTAATTTTTTTCTATTTAAAATATTACTTCATTTAAGTTTTGGGGTTTTTTAATCGTTTTATTTTCCTCGAAATTTGCAATGAGAAGAACTGGAGCTTAAAAATTTGGAAATCCTTCCTAGAGTGTTTTGCAGTGCAAGGGAGGAAACTGGCTTTTGAATTTATCCTTTTTTTTTACAAAGAACTGCTCAGTCCAGCATCATCAAATTTAGGATGTCGTCATGAAAAGCAGCTTTCTAGTTTTGAGTGTGTGAGGCTGCCTGAGACAGAGCCTGGCTGGGGTTATTTCAGCTGCAGCCTGCCTGTGCTCCCCTGCACTCTGCTTGCTGCTGGCTCCACAGCATCAGGGACTCGAGGGGTGGCTGGGGTGGGAAGGCACTGCTGCTCTGCAGGGCAGGACTGCCTGCAGCAGGCTGCTCAGAGCCCTGTCCTGGGAATTTTTGAATATCTCCAAGGCTCTAAACTCCACAGCTTGCTCAGTGTTTGGCCATCCTTACGATGAACAAGGATTTTCTCCTGGTTCAAGGGAATTTCCTGTTTTCCCTTTTGCTCTCTTTGCCTGTAACTGGGCACCACTGAGAAGAGCCTGGGTCTGTCTTTATTCCTGCCATCAGATATTTATAGATCATCCCCTGGAAGCTGCTCTTTTTCAGCCTGAACCCCCACGGTGCTCCCAGCCCCTCTTCATGGGAGAGATGCTGCAGTCCCTGGGTTGCCCTGTGTCCCATTCCTGGGCTCTCTCCAGTCCCACATCCTTGTACTGGGGAGCCCAGAATTGGACACAGCACCCCAAGTGTGGTCCAAAACATGATTTATTTTAAGGCCATTAGTTCTGCACTGTCAGACTGAGTACCTTTAAAGCCAAGAGGAACTTTATCATCATAAAGTCTGATGCTTCCTGAGCTTCTGCTCAAGCCCTGACTGAGCCCTCTTCATCAGTATAATTTGGATTTTAATCCTGTGCCTGTGCTCACACTTCCCTGTGCGTAGCTGATGAGCACAGAGCAAAAACCAAGAACAAAACCACATTTCAGTGTTCTGAACTACATATTTCTGTGTTTCACAAGTGTATTTTGGACCGTGAGGAATCCTCCTAATTCTTATTTGTAGCCAGGCTTCTTCCTTATTTGCTCATTGGCACGCTGATCTCCAAAATGAAGCAGTTGTTAATGTGTCAAAATCCACCCTCTCCTGTCCTGCTTTAGTAACATAAAGAAGCAGTAGTGTTTTTGTAGAGTTCAGATTGTGATATTCCCGAAAAAAAAAACCAAACTGCAATAGTCCTTGTTAAATATAGTCTTGAGGGCAAGCCCTGTGTAAACATCTGCAGGGCTCCTGTTAGCACTGCTCTGTCCTGACTAGCAGCACTCACTCTGCTGCAGCCTTGGGTCTGTCTTCAGCACGGGCTGCCAATCAGCAAAGCCGTGCCAAAATGTCTTGTTCTACAGCCTAGCATTTTGGAATGCATCTAATAGCTGTTTTCTTTTATTAATCATAATATATTTTTAGTTTTACTTACATAGGTGCCCAGAGTTCCTGGGCACAGTGCCCTACGTATGAATGGCTGTTTATTTTCATCTTCCTTTTTGTTAACTGCTTTACTTAATGCTTTACATAACCATTTGCCATATTTTGACATGAAGCTATAATGCACTGCTGCCTGCTCACATTTCTTAAAGAACTTGATGTGACATCACCCTCTACAGTAAATCATGATCTTCACTGAACCTAAAAAACCCCATCTTGAATACTCTTCTGTCTTTTTATTTGTTTGAAAATGTTGAAGCAAGCAGGCTCTTTCACCCATCTGGAAGAAGCCTGAACACTACAGCTTAGAGAGCCTGCAGTGCCACCAAAAACATTCAGGGCTCTGGACTGAATTTCTTAGTCTAACACCACCTTAAGAATGAATTCTGTTTGCATTTGTAGCTGTGCTGTGTGCGTTACAGGCTATGCATGAGGACAGGATCCACTCCATCTTAAAATTTACCTGCATATTCAATATTTAAAACAGCTCTGCTTCTCAGTGTAGGTCTTAGCAGTCCTTATCGTATCTTAAATATGTAACAAGCAGATTACTTTTAAATATTTACAGTGAAACGAAAACTAACACATCGGGCAGAGGTTTGTTAAAATGTCAGAAGAACTTGCCGTAGTGAAAAATAAATATTGAACCAAGTTTATTCCTGAGGTGACTCTATTAATTTCAATAGAATTACTGCAGGAGTAGTTCTGGAAAAAATCTGTCAAGATTTTGTATCATAATTTAAATATTTTTTTCACAGAACTTTGAATAGCCCAGAAATAATTTTACAGGTCTGGCATGCACATGCATCACTAAGTAAAATAAGCTTCTTTTGCCTCAGCCTCTGTTCCCTCTGTGGACTGTTTGTGTTTTTTAGCTGTTTGAATGGGGTTGTTGCAGCTTTGTTAATGGCTTTTGTTACATCTGCAGTTATACTTGTAATTAAAAATTTAGTTGGAGCATTGGTTCCACTAGGTTTCAGTGTGTCTGGTGTTTCTGTGATATAATAACCACACAAAGAATCATGTCTGTTGCCCTTTTGTGTCTGTGTATCAGGTAACACAACAGACAGTGGCCAGACACATGACCTCAAAAATCAAACCAATTTGTTAATGAACTAACAAGGCAATGTAATAAGCATCTCTATTCAGTCACTTTCCCCAGCTTTTGGTTGTTCCTTAGAGCAAGGGTAGTCAGTGCTGTACCAACAAATTATTTGATGACAATAATTTGGCTGATGAGAATACAAGGAAGAAAGCCACAATCTAATTAGGAATCACTGTATATTAGGTGGCAAAATGTGGCTAATGTTTTATATCTAATTGTAAAACTGCAATTTGCAACTTTCGCTAGTTAACGATTTTTACAACCACCCCCCCTCCTTTCTGCACAGAAAATCATTAAAAAAAGGCCAAAAAGAGACTACAGGATTTGAAACACAGTGGCCCTGAAGTGATGGGAAAATGGCCAAGGTGTCACAGCTAATTTCTGACCCTGCTCTATGAGTTCTGCTGCTCCTTATTCCCCTTGTCAGTCCGTGAATCCCTGAGGCTGTACACACTGGCCTAACATCACTCAACTCCAGTTTTTATATCCTCTTTTAATAATGCTGAGTCTATTCCGCCCAACTTTGATTCAGACAACCTGCTTGTCTTGAAAAAGCGATATATTTAATCAGTGGCTGTGTCTCCAGCACGGCTCCCACCGCGTGAGGCCGGAGCCAAGGAGGAGCGCAGTGGCCTGTCACTTCTGTTTGAATAGGTAATGTGGAGCTGCTCAGCCGAGGAGACAGGAGCTGGAACTGCTTGTTAGGACACATGATCAAAAGCCACTCTCTGCTTTCTGCCAGTCAAGCCTCATGTCGCCTTGTGGGGCAGACATTAAATAGATTTTTTTTCTGCCGCACACCGTGGGCACTTTGCCAGCCTGACATGTGAACTGTTACAAAAGATACCAGAGTTTCCACTTCTTGCTGGCTGCTTTTAGATGTCACCAAGCCCCTTTGCTGTCCAAAGTAGAATATTTTAAATTATGGATTGTGATAAATTTCGGCTACAATTACGCAGTCTCCTTCCCGCTCCCAACTCTTCAGAGGTATTTTGGAAAGCAAAATTGTAACTTGGTTTCTGAAAACAAACAGGCAAACAAAAAACTGTTGAACAAGCCTATGGCACATAGATTTGAACGTGATTATTGTCTGAGCATTATGGTGAGTTGTTGCTTTCACTTGTGTGATTCTGAATATTGTTTCTACTTTTGGTCGTTTTACATTATTTAATTAGATTTTCCTAGTTGAGATCATAACACTATTTTATTACTATATTTATGGGAAGGGATAATAAAATTGGCGCTTTTTTTTTTTTTTTGTAAATGAGGTTGAATTTATTTATTGTGTTTATTGGCTGCCGGTGCAAATATAAATGTCTTTAAATGGCTCTGTAGTTGGTTTTAGTTATACTTTCCCTTGGTTTTTTCCTCTTTGTCTATTACCCTCCATAACCACCTCAGCTCTTGTGCCCATGGCAACAACGCTCAGTGGTTGAGGCTAACAAAGATGACATTTAAGCTTTGCCTAAGTAATGAATATTCTTTTGTAACTTCCAGGGCCACTGAATTTATGTCATTTTTTAGAGGTCCCCAGTACCTAGAGAACTGCTTCTATTTATGTACTTGTGGTCATGATACCCAGATATTTACTCCTTTGTGCTTGCCTTTCCTGATATATCTTTTTCTTTTCTTTTTTATTTTTCCTTTTTCGAGTAAAACTTTTTTTTTTTAACCAAAACATACCATGGCAATCTAGTGGAATTCATTTAAACAGTGAGCTACACATAAACAGCTGCTCCTTCAATAAGCCATTCTTTATAATACCCTTATTACCTTCTAGTGTCTCAAATTCTGATTAGTCAACAGTGCTGATTGCTGCATGGCATTCCACTGCCCATCTTCCTTCTGCTCAGCTGCTCATGTCTTAGCTGCTCTGTGATTACAACACAACTTGTGCATTGTTTCTCCAAGTTGTTCTTCATATTGTATATCTTTAAAAAAAAAAACCTCAAAACCCTGTTGAGGAGATGGGGGAAAAAACCTAATTTGTGCCGCCATAAATTCCCTGAAACTCTGTGAATTGTTTTTGCACCACTGTGATCCTCACAGTCTGTGTGCTCTGCAACTTTCTAGCGGGATGAATAAGTTCTTTACATTTATGAGGATAATCAATAAATAAGATACAGTTAAAAGAACTTCGGAAAAAATGACAGTTACTTATTGCAGTATTTGTAATAGAGCAGGAGGGACCAAGGATTTTGGGGGTTTTAAAAAAAAATCCACCAAATCCAAGAACCACACAGTGCTTTGTCCCTGCTATTCTTTCACAAAAACCACTGGGTTCAGAAGTGGTTAGGAGCAGAGCTTTGTCACGAGAGAGCATTTTGGGAAACATCCCCCCAGTGCCAGCCACTGGGCTCAGAAAGGTGTGTGGTGGCAGAAGGACAATGGGAAGGGAAGGAACTGTACCCCTGGTGCTGTGCATCTCCAATTCCTGCTCAGAGCAGCAAACGCAGGGGTTTGGTAAGGACACCCAGCCCTGCCAGCTGTTTGTAGGTAAATGGCAGAGCAGTGAGAGCAGCCTTGCTGTGCCTCTGTAACCCCACAGCTCCCTTTGGTGCAGCCCCTGAGCACCCAGCCCTGGTGAGCCTGGAACGCTGACACGCTCAGAACCAGCCCCATTAAAGGCCTTAAATCTGTCACTGTGCTCCGGAGCCCCTTCTGAAAATAGCAAAGCTCTTTTTGTAAATTAAAATCGGTGTGAATGGGAACAGATGTTGACATGCTTTGCTTTATCTGCAGGGATCCCCGTCAGGGGGGAGAGGTCACTGGGGTTAGGTGGCAGGAATTGCTGCAAATGTGCAGAGGACAGCAGAGCCTGCTCCAGGCACTGCCTCTGCTTTTGCTAGAGCAGGAATAGCATCCAGTGGGTGCCTGTGGGGGCTTTAATTCCTGGGAAAACGCTGCCCCCCTGCATGGCTGCTTGCAGGATGAAGGGAGGGATGCTCAGCCTGTTTTACAGAGTTGGTGAATTCAGTGGGATCTGCATGCCAAGGGATGCTGGGTGACCCCAATTCCCATTTATTTCCACGTGACCTGAGCTCACTCAGGACCTTGTGGAAGGTGTTTGGCATAGCCAAGGCTCAAACTACAAAAAAATTTGAGGTAGTCTGACATTGGGTAGCTCTTTCTGGAATTTCAGCACTACTTTTTGAGGTATTGGGTAAACTCTCATGTTGCATTAGAGTCATCATCAACTTTTAATAGTTTTTGAAGTGAAAACGTAGTTCTGTTCTGAAATGTGCAATTTATTAAATAGCTTTGCTAGTCAATCTCAATAAATTCTTGTTGAAGATATTTCCTGATTTAAAAAAGATAGCAAAGGATGAATTTATTTATAAGAACTGTAATAGTTTCCCTCAATTCCTTTTATATTTTAGATTACCTTATAATTTTCTAAATCTACATGAACAATAATGATCAATTTTGTCAGTATTATTCACACCTTTTATTAATTTAGCATAGATGAATAAATGTGAATGTTGTGAAGAGTTGATTGGGAATAGATTTTAAATCTGACAGTTAGATTACAGGGTACCTAAGAAAAAATGGCTCTTTCACTAGGTACCTAGTAATTTAATTCTTGTTTGAAATTATTATAATTTATTACAGTGTGTGGGTCCTAATGAATGTCTACTATTAAATGAAAAGGAGAAATTGAAATTATGAAATTCTTTTAACTTGTATCTTAAAAATCCTCTTAAACAATTCAGTAGATATTAATAAGCAATGTGATTTTCTCTCCTTTTTATGTGAATGTAAACAAAAACATTTTCCTTACTCCATAATGATATTAGAGCAGTGCTGTTGGAGATTCTTACTTAGAATCAAGAATATCTTAAAATAGAGGGGAATAATTTTATGTAATGAAACATATCCAAAATTTTATATCTTGATTACACATTTAGACCTTCCTGTATGAGTCCTTTTCCTTCTTCAAGCAAAGCTCAAAATCACTACTAGAAGTTCTGCTGTTGTTAGAAATGCAGATGTATATGTGTGAGCAATTAAAATTTCTCAGCATTTTTCCCACTGAAGGAGTCAGTTATCAGGACATTAGAATATAATACACATTATACTTTTACTGTCATCATGTAAAATTATTTCCCCTTTGCTTATTGGTTTTCATTTGAGAAGTGGTTAGGAGAAAATGGATAGGCAATGCCAAAAAAATGTAGCAAATGGGTTATGGTGACATTTGAAATAGATGATGGAACAGAAATTGTGAATTATCTTTGTTAAGAGGGTGAAAACTCATTAGAAATTTCTTAGATACAAACTATATCAGTGCAAGTTACTATGGTTCACTTAAAATTAGGCCATTAATGGAATTATAAAATATGCTTAAAGAATGGAAGGCCTCTGGTTTTTCTCTGTAACATACCATGGTATCTAAAATTATGTGACTGTCATAGCAGCACCTGATAAATAGAAAAAAGGTTGGAATTTTTAGTGGAAATTGCATTTATAACTGCACAGTTCACAGGTCAGCAACAGTTGTGGCCTTTGGCATTCACCAGTTTGAAACTGGCTCAAATTTCTCATCTCTACTGGGGTTTCTTTGGTAGCTCTTTTATATCTCTGACTGTACAGGACTTCCATCATTATTAAAATATGAACATGCATCCTTCTACAAGTCAGAAAAATATAATTCTATCCTGAACAAGTCACTAGGTTTGCCTGCCATTTCTTGATTCTTTTCTTTAAGAGGCAAGCTATACAAGTCCTAAGTGAAGCCAGCTTAGTTTGAGTAATAAAATATTACCTCTGGTTACCTGTTGCTGTCTTGCAGCTGACAGATGGAGCACCAGTTGGAAATTCCATTTTAAGGTACCAAGGTAGCATTGCATGCTTGCATCCTTTGAGATGCATGTGTCTTTTCCTCTGGGAAGAGAGAGTGGGATATTATTCCACTGCATGTTTCCTGATATGCTGCCAGAAAGGAAAGGAAAATAAAAGAACAGAAAAAGAGAAAAGGAGAGGGAAAGACAACAGTAATAAAAAGAAAATAGAAAAGTGAAAAGGTGAAAAAAAATTGTTTTGGGATGTAGTTGTGATTTTTCACTTCCATAATTTTTGCATTTTCATCAAGGAGATATTTTAAGTTCAAGTGAACAGAGTAGTATTTTAGAATGTGACCTGGATTTGGTACTGTAATTTTTTCCCTTATATTCCCTAAGCAAAATAAAAGGCACCCAAAATCACCATATTTGAAAATGACATTAGGCACAGAACAAAATGGGTTATATTAACCCTTTGTCCTCTCTCTCTCTCTGAACACAATTGTGGTGTAATTTGGTTTTGTATGAACTTTGCTATTTAGCTGATAGGATTTGATTGAAGCTACTAGTAGAAAAAGGGAGACTGAACAGAATTTGTTCTTTTCAAACTTCTAAAAATACTCAGGCCTTTGTCATGAGTTAGGAATTTTTATATGTTTACTGTTCTTCACTATAACCAATTCCAACAACTGCCCTGTTACAGAAAAAAATAGGAGCATGCAATTCATGAGCTGAAAAACCCTTAAGAGCTAACATTTCAAAATATGAACGTGAATTAATGCTAGTGTCAAATTTCCCCCCCATTTTCTGAATTGTTTTGGCATATTCTAGCTATGTATGCTGTTTATTAACCTTTATTTTCAGTAAAATATGTAAGTACTTTGAAATGAAATTATTTTATTAAACTTGCAGTTTTTGGTATTATTTGAACCTTGAATGTGGAAATCTGAATGAGATGAGATTAAAAGGTTTAAATAGCTTTAAAATTATATTTACATTAGTGCAATCTGTCCTTTTTAATACTAATCTGCTTTTTCAGTTGAGATTGTACTGTAAAAAAAAACAAAAAAACAACACAAACCCACCCGGAGTGCATTAAAATCGGCCAAAACGTTTACACTGCGAAGCTCGTTTCTTCATTTCTTAATCAGCCAGAGTTCTCAAGGAAAAGTTCAGTTCAGATATTAGCTGTACTTCTTAGAAATGACCTTGTGGGGTAGGGAAGCATGGCACAGTGGCACTTTCCAGCTGTACACATGGTATCCGTCGGGGTACAATCATGCTCAGTCCCAGCACCGCAGGCTTGGACATATGTTGAGTTTTATTTCTTTCTTCTGACATTAATCCTATTCACCAGCTGTTCTGCCAGCTGCCATTCTTCAGCTTGGAGATTACATTTTGGGGGATACCAACAATCGCCTAGTTGACCAGTGCTCTCCCCACTTACTTTAAAAATGATTGGAGTTTTGGGTTAGCATTGCTCAGTCTTTTTTACTGCCTATGTCCTTAATTGTCTTTGAATTCAAGACTTGATTTATGATCACTTTGAATGCACTGCAGAAAAAAAAAAACCTCAAAAGAGCTCTGATTTCCACCATACTGGTAAATCTGTGCTCACAGAAGGGGAAAAAAAAAAAAAAAGGTTTGCAGTTAACATTCTGAAAGCTGTAATTAATGTTACATGCACTATTATGTAAACAGCATTAATTAGTGACAAATTCTTCTGATAAAAATCATTTTTAATCAAAAGAATATCTTAATTTTTCATTTTTACATGAGTCTATTTTAAGAAGTTGCAGTTTTGTAAGAAACTGTTTCACTAATCTAGTTTGAACAGGCTATTAAATCTCTGCTCCACTCATAACATATACTAATAAGTCGTATAGATTTCTTAGTTCATATTCCAGATGATCTGTCCATAAGCAGGATGTTAAACATCTGTAGTTTAAGCCTTCTGGGACTAACAAATGCATTAATGCTGGAAAGAAATGTGGCCTGAACAATAAGGTTACAGCCCACGTGGTAAAGGAGCAACCCCAAAATCATCAACTCAGCACAGGCAGTGCACTGCACCCGAGTTCTGCTACAGCAGGGGAAGGACAATGTCAGAGTTAAACTGTACCCATCCACGGTGTGTATTTATCACATTCATCTCAGTAAAGACAGAGAATCCTCTATTCAACATAATTATTTCATGTGGCAATTTAAAGATCTTTGTTGCGCCTTCTTCGCAATTGAGCAAGATTGGCTATTAGCTGGATAAGGTTAAGCTAGACTGTAATGGTAAATATTTATTACAGGGATATTCGATTAATCACACATATTCTGCATTTCCTTGCACAGCCAGTGATTACGTTCAGGTCATGCAAAGCAGACATTCAAATTGTCCAACTCAGATCCTGCTTTAAGGAAACAGGAGCTCCATTAATGAAACCCACCCACCTTGATTGTTTTTTTCTTCTCTCCCCCTTCGCATATTTCACACAATGTTCATTTAATGCACTTAGAGAATCAAGCTATTGAGAGTTATCACAGATAAAATATTTTTTTTTAAATAGGTGTTACTCTTGACTTCCATCACAGTCAAGAAAAGTTCTTGGGAGGAATGGGGGTGGGGGAGAATCCTAAGAAATATTCCCAATGAGATAATGTTCCAGACTCACCAGTAGTGAACCCCCTTTACTAAATATGGCCATTCTATTTATAGAAATATTCATATTTTCATTGGTGGCCAAAGCACTGCTTATAGGAAAACCTACAGGTGACTAATAGGAGTTGCTCACTAAGTGGAATAATGAATAGTATTAGGTGTCAATTAAATCAAGCTTCCCCGAGGTGCAGGTGCTCCACAATGTACTGACACATTTCAAGTAGCAGCGCCACTTCACCCATGCATATGAACAAGCACATTTGCATATTAAAAAGCTGAAAATTATTTAACTGAAGCAAAAGTCTTTTAGAGATGATGGAGGTTATTAAAACTGTTGACAAGAAAGAAGGTAATTGCCTGAAAATGAGAGATGACATTCTGCTATACACAGGGAACGTTGTTTTTGTTGTATTGTGCAGCAGTGCCTGGGTGTATAACCTATTACATTGAGATTGCTCCTATGCAATTAGACCCTTTTTGTCCTCACTTCAATAAGGCTATGATTATGAAGGATTGAAGAACACTTGGCATATTGAATGTCTGTTGTTTTTATAACTTCGTCAGAAATGACAAAACACGTTTTGTGTCCTGTTTTTTCTTTGTAGGCTTATTGATTCTGTGATTATAATATTCATAAAAGACAATGTGTTCATGGTTGAACACTGTCATTTATACAGGTTTTATTTTTTTTTATTTTTGAGCATAGTACTTGTTTGAATGCCAAGGTGTTAGTCAGAGAGATGGGCATATAGAAAGTAAAAGATGAATAGGTGAGAAATTTAGCACTCTAATAATGCCAAATATTTCTATTAAAAGTCAAATAAAAAGCCCATGTATTTCAGAAGTGTCTGCTCAGAAATATTCACCAACTTGTGGCTAATTTACTTTTTATCTCTCTGCAGTAATTGTTTTCCTATGTGTTTCCTTTGTCCTGTCTCTCCTAGTGATAGCCTAAAGAAACTGGTTGAACTGCACCTTGCAAGAGGCAGGGAAAAAAATGTTTCTGTGTAAACCATGAGTGAGAAACTTCATTTAGCTCACACACAAGGAGGAAAACAATGAAGCCTGGCTTCACGAAGCTCTCTTAAGATAAAGGTGCCTGGCAGGCAGTACCATTTAATGCTCACCACCTAAATGGTCATTTGTGGTGGGATTTGCAAAACTGCCTAAGAGATTTGGATGCCCAGTTCCCATTAAAGTTAATGAGAATTGGCGGCATCCAAATTCCCTTTGCAGCTTTGAAAATGTCAACCAGCCTTTCAGTGCTTGTGATCATGCTGTATGTTGAGAGAATGTTTCCTACAAGCTCTGTTTTTGTTGGGTTTTCCATTATGTTCCAGGAGCTGGCTCAGAGGCTGGTGAGAAGCACAGCCACTGCAGTGACTCGCTCTGAGTTTGGGCAGGGATGTCAACCTCTCTGCTTCACATACCCTGCCTGGAAATCACACACCCCAGCACTTCCCTGATTTTGCATTGTGCTCTGGCATATTTTGAATTGACTTATTTATATGAAAAAGTATTAAGACTTATCAATAGGAAGGTTTTATTTCAGCCTCAGTGTCCTGGTCTGTTGAGATGTGTGAGATGTGTAGACCCTCATCTGTCTGAAACACTTTTAAATGCATTAAACCACAGAACATTGTAATGATATAAATTATTTATGATATAATTGATGTGCTCAAACACATAATGAGTCATGAGGATAGATGATCCAAACTCAAGTAAAAGTATGTCATCTATTAGTATTAAGTATCTTTTCAAGAATGCATGATTTCTTTCAAGTTGTGGCTTTTTTGTATGTGATTGCATTTTAATCTTTTGTCAGCCACTGCATGCCATACACTTTCAGCTGACCCTTTCATGAAACCATTTATTTACTTTGATCTCTGGGACACTGAAATTAACTGGTTTCTTAAAATGACTTTGGTCACAAATTGAAAAGTAAAATTTTCATTTTATGAAGCCAATCTTGCAGGTCTTGCTTAGATAATACAGATTTATGCCCCAAGTGTAAAGAATTCTTTTATCCAAGATGCTAGTTGGACTTTATCTCATTGTGAGATGCCCCTGCTGGACCAGATTTTCAAATGGTCTTATGGTTCAACAGATCTTATTTAGTCACAAAAAAAATATGTTTAATTCCTTAAAACATTCAGTGGTGAGGATGGCAGAAACAATTCAGAGAAATTCTTCACATTTTTGGAGTGCTTAAAAGACAATTGAACATTCTGGAAAACCTAACTTCTTGGTTCTTGGTGTAAATGCATGAGAAAAATGGAAGCTCAGCAGCTGTCACACAGCTCTAGTATCCTTTTTGATGTGATATACAGTATGTGTGTGTGTATATTTCTACAGTTATATATTAAATATTTGATATTTTTTTTTGCCCTAGCATCTAGTATTTTTGTCAAACAAAGGGAGCACAAAATCAAAGAAAACACTGATCTATTTGTTTCAAGGGAAAGCACCACTCACCAGCTGTAGAGAGCACCAATGGCTTGATAAAATAATCTGTAACTTCAAGCACAGTAGCTCATATACTGTACTATAATATACTGTGGGAAGGTTTCTTAGCCAGGGGAAACGATAGATGACTGCTATGGGCCAAGAAATACCATTTGATAGGTCTTGTGTAGAAACCATTATGGAAGTCTTTTAAAACTAAAAGTAATCTCACAGATTTTAGTGGAAAATGAATCAGTTTGCATGCTATAGAAAATTAATGTTTCTAAAATAAATCTTGTTTTAGCCAACAAATATTTGGCTCCAACCAAAAGGCAATCAGGGAATGTTCTTTATGCCATTAGTGAAGCAGAGCATATGTTTCTGCTTTATTGGTTGCTGACATTAAGCACACTGATTTACTGCTTTGAAACTGATAGCTGGGCCGCTAGGATTCGTTTAATTTGTGTTAAGAATTAAATTTTCTGATGCACTTCTAAATTTGATATAGTTTTGTAATTTTTTGGTCTTTTTTTTATTACAGAGAGAGTGAGGAAAGTTGTCAATACAGGATCTTTCTTTTGTGAAGCCAGGTTATCTCCTGTGCTCTGAGCTATGGAAAAGACAAGAGGTGTAGCTGTTGTTTTGCAGGACTGTCAGTCAGTGGGCAAGAAAAATGAAAGTCTGCTGAACCCCTGTGCTTATAGCCACTCTGAAAGCAGAAGCATGCTCATTTTGAAGTGAGCAGCCACCCGGAGCTTGGTGAGCTCTGCAGACCCTGCTGCTGATGATTGTCTGGTTACCTGCACGTACCCAGGACAGCACTCAAGAGATCCCTGCTTGACTGGGGCTCCTGATGTATGGAGTGACCACTGACCCTCCTGACAGCTCCTCCTTGGCTTTTGTTGTGCTCCAGGCTTGCAGGATGGGGGTGCAGCCCAGGTTTTGTGGGCTGTGCTAGGAGGACCCACGATAGGGCTGCCAGAGGTGCGGTGAGGAAGGGATGCAGCCTCCAGCAGAAGTGGCTGACTCCCCCCAGGGAGGCTGGGAATTCTCAAAATGTATTTGCAGCTGGTGACTCCTGTATTGCTTTGTCTGGAAGGTGTTATGTGACATCCCTTTTTCTGGTGGGAGTGGTATCCAGCTCACAGAGCCTTGCCTGTGCAGTTGTGCACGCTCTGGGCACACTTTGCAGTGACCCAGTGTTCAGTTGTGGTCTCTGACTTCAGATGCCCAGCTTCCAACACAGTGGGGCTGATTTTTGAGGTACACTCAGCACTGAAAACTTCAGCTTCCAAAACTGCTGGGCCCACCAGCTTTGAAAATTAGATGCAATTTGATTCAAGCACCATTCCTAAAACTGCTGTCCGTTCTTTAAATGCTGCAGTTGTGTACGTATCTGTTTCTAGCTGTAAGCACACAGATGTATAAATAAGTTACATAAGCATTCAATGTACATAAAATACTTGGGTTCTACATATTCCAATTCATCTGGGCAGTACAACCCAGCTGTCATTAAACATTATTTTTCATTTTTTTCAAATGACAGTTATGAAACAGCAGACTAGTCATTCTTTCAGACCCAGACCTTGGTTATTGAGATGCTCAGAAGCATCTGTTGATTTTGCTGTGCCTCTGTAATGCCAGCCTGAAGGTGCTGTTGATAAAGCCTTCTGAAAAACCTTAGCTTTTAACAGGGATCAAATTCTCTTTATTAGCATGAAAAAACAGAAATATGTATCATTTGAATTGGATTACAGCTTCTCCAATTCTTACTAAATGTGTCTGGAATTGTAGTGGGTCAATAAACTCTTCCTTTTTTTTTCTGATTTTTGGAGGTTCTTACTTTGTCAACAGCTAACCTGATAAATAAAAATCTGTATATATTTCAGTGAAAATCACACTTTTTTTTTCTGCCTATATTTATGCAGGCAGAATCTTTTCCCCCTTTTAATTGTTTTGTCTTTAATCTAAATTAAGAATGGAATAGTTGAGGACTCTCTTACTATTTTTTCTTATTGATAATGCTGAGACTTTCATTAACAGAAAAGCTTACATCTCAGTGGAATACAGACACCCAAACTATTGTTTAGCCATCTAACTCCCAATTACACAAAGGGCAATTAAGCACTTAAATCACATTTAGATATCTGTATAACTTCAGGGATTTCAGCTAATAGATCTTTCTGTATGACACATTTCTTATGTAGAAAGGAGAATGAGGGAGGGGAGGATGAAGACAAAAATACAATATCTGATGGATTGATTCCTAAGTGACTTTCCTGGCTGACTATTCACAGCATTTGTAAGTACCTCAATGAAATCTTCAGGAAATTAACCTCTGTCCTGCTTATCAAATTTTGGTATTTCAGAGATCCACTTGACTCTTTTGAGTTCTCAAAAAATATAAGTTAAAAAGAGAGCAAGCTCTTTTGTGCCCTCGGATTGTTACCTGGTTTCTAAACATAATTTTTTTGCATCTTTTCTTCACTGTATGGCTTAAAAATAATGTAATTTTTTTATGACGTGTAGGCAAATATTTCCTCTGGTGAATAAACCCCATCTAAGAGTGTTTGAATAACTGCTTGAAGAAATGTTGAGATTTTACTCAGGTTTTTATTTATTTTTTTAATCTGGAGATTGCCCAAAAGCTAGGAAGGGACTTGGTGAGCAAGATCTTTTGGCTACTTTTTGGTGATGATAATAACTGAAAGGAAATCCTCAGCTCCGATTGGAATAATTAATTAGAACTTTTTCCATGAGTATTTGGGGCAGCTCTTTTCTGTCACATGTAATCATTTAATGCTCATTATGAAATTATGGTTAGAATGAGCTTAACAACTTTGCATTGTTGTATTTTCAGTTCAGTTCCCTCTATTACGCAATGTTATTTTTCAAGTCAATTTTTTTTTAAAATTGTGCTTTGCCAAATTTTCCTGTTTATGAACTATTCAAAGATAATTGAAATTGCCTGTTTCTCACATGTATCCTATTCATGCCATCTGCTACCTGAAATTTAGTTTGGATACTTGCCATGCCGTTGTAAAGTGTTTTCAGTTTTATTTATTTCTAGTTGACCATATGTTGTACTTACATTTGTGTGTGTTTATATCACATATATATTTATAAAGTGAAAGCATTCATTTATCTTGACTTAGCCTGTTTACAGCAAATATTATTACCTCATGATGTCTCAAGTCCAAAATTAATTTCTTTCAGAGTTAGTGAAATTTGGTCTTCATTCAGGAGAAAAATTAAGAATTACTGCATATGGCATAATTGTGAAAAAATGTCAAGTAAACTTTGAAAATACATAAAAGTTAAGATAGTGTAATTGAAAAATATATTCTTGTGCTTAAAACTGCTTATATTACCATTTTGCAAGAAAATTAAATTCTTCAGTAGCTGAATAAGATAAAAAGATCATCTTTCTATCTGAGCAACTGAGTCATGGAAGAATTGATTTTCATTCATTCACCAGTGTTTTTGAAACCAGCATGTTTTTCAGGAGTGTGGTGATCCTTTGTAGCTGTATTCCACCTTCAGTGTGGTGGGGTGAACCAGCTAGAGCAGTCTGTGTGACCATCCAGCAGAGCAGCTCCTGTGTGACAGTTTTTCAGTACAGAGGGATTTTTTTTTTTGAGAATTGCTGTATTTTCCTAAACACTAGCTTGGACAGCAATGTTGTGTGAATATAGGTGTGCAGCACAGCTGAGAGCTGATTTGTTGCAATATTTATCTCCCTTTGTGCCCTGAGATGGCATCATTTACTCCTGGCTGTATCACTCAGGAGTAATTCTTTCTCTTGGAAATAAATTTTGTAGCAGGCCAGCCATCATTTATCTTTCGAATCGTTTCAGAAATGCATGTTTATATATATTTTTATATATATATATGTATATATGATATGCATTCTGCCTGTGTCAAGGGCTGATAGAAATGTCCAATTGCAGTGCACAGGTCTTCACCAGCCCCATCATGCATGCTGGCTGGCTGCTCTGCTCCTTTACAGTTCTGGGGTAGAGGATTGAAGTAGGCTCAGAGAAGCCTCACAGCTTCACTTCTGCATCTGAGCATGTATGAAGGCCTGGCTGGTTAGAGGGAAGTGTCAGACTCTGTCTGCACCCTCTCTGGCTGAGGCAAAGCTGCTCTGGAGGTCCTGCTGGGCTGATGTGGCTGTGCTGTTGTCTTGGAGGGAATGGCATGTGTTTCATCCTGTGCTGGTGAGCATTGCTGTCAGATTTCTCCAGAGAGAGAATGCAGAAGAATTAGTGGAGGTACAGAGGTAAAGCTTATTACTCCATTCTCCAAAGTATTTGTGACTCTCATGTGCATATACTCTGCAAATAAGCTTTTGAAGCCCTATGTAAAACAGTATTTAATTCACTGAAAGCTGTTTAATTCTCCATGAGAGTCTTTAGCATCATTTCTGAGAAGAGAATCTTGCCTGCTTTGTACCTGTTGGCCGAAGTCCTCACATTCACCAAACCCAGACTGTCCCTGCGGTGTTACCTGTGGAGCTTTCCTGAGCAGAAAACATCTTTCAAGAGTACAGGAGAAAAGAATATGTGTTAGCATAAAGACTAGATGATTCTAGGCAAAGGAGAAAGAAAACAGAAGAAGCCAAAAAAGAGAACAGAGACAATAAAGAAGGGGATTAGATTTCTCCTAATGAAGTCCAGAGTGCAATAAGTGACTGTTTGCAGATTAGGTACAATGATTTAACCCCACAGCCTGCTTCACTATTAGAGACCATTTTGTTGCATGCACAGAATCCACTTTTCTTCTCTCATGAAGAACCCAGTTCCCTAAAACTTTTATCTTAGATGTAGAGATTAGAGTGGTTTTAAACTTGCTCCCTGGTACTTAGCTTGCGGTCACCTGCCAAGCATGGCATTTTTGGGGCGAGTGCTATTATTTCCCCAGGCTCAGGGTTTACAGTTGTCATCTGATTTGGAAAATGTGGACGGGATGAATGGGTTCGTTCCTTTTGTAGGGGATTACAATAACACACGGAAGCTGGTGAGTGCTCCTGACAGATGTGCTGGCGGCCTGCCACCGCGCGGAGGGCGCGGCTCTGACTGACAACTTGCAATTACGTGATGATGAATGGTTCTGATGTGTGTTCAAGAGAAAACCACTTTCTAGAAAGTGAAAGTTCTGCATACGGTTCCTATAAAGTTGAGTCTTAAGAAAGGCCCTAACTTCTATTTTTTTTGTTGGGATAACCAGCTTGGATCCCCTTTTCTGTCAAACTTTTTCTGGTTTTGATAAATAAGGGCCAAACCAAAGTTTATATGGGGAAAATTAGCTTTGGCCCATTTTGGCTGGAGAAATGCTTTATCTGCGTTTTTAGTCAAACTGACATCATCACTGCAGAGATGTACAAATACATACACAAAGAGAAATACTTAAATATATACACATGACTGTGCAGTAGCCAACAAGTTCATCAAAGCAAATCCATCGAGCAAAAAACCACTTTTCTGTTAGGGGTATAATTCACCCATCAGCAGGACTGTATAGCTCATGTTAGTGTTAATGGGAGTTTCAGCCACACACTGAAGACAGAATGTACCCACAGATAAATGATCCCTTTCTTTGCCAGATTTGATCCAGATTTTTTGCAATATGGTGCTGTCAGAAGTCACAGCCTCTGAGCAGCAAGACACAGAGAAGGTCAAGTATAGGACCTTGCACTTGGCTCCTTGGCCCTGGAAAATTGTTGCAGAATCTAATTGATGTTGGTTTGCTCAGTGCTGTTTTGTGACACGTGCACTACATCTAGTAGCTGATATGAATTGCCTAATTTTGGGCAGGTCTCATGGGTAACTTTGCTGGTGATACTGTGAATTGAAACCAGAGGAATTGGGCTTTAAGATTAGGGTGACCCCCACCTGGAACACTGCATGGTGTTCTGGTGTCCCCAGCATAAGGAGGGCAACCTGTGGGACCAAGTCCAGAGGAGGGTCATGAAGCTGGTGAGAGAACTGGAGCACCTCTCTCCTGAAGTCAGGCTGAGAAAGTTGGAACTGCCCAACCTGGAGATGAGAAGGTTTGGTGGAGACCTCATGGCAAACCTCCAGCATCTGGAGGAGTTACAGGGAAGCTGGAGAAGGACACTTTTTCAGGAACAGTGGTGACAGGACAACGGGAATGGGTACAGACTGAAAGAGGGGAATTTAGGTCGGATATTAGGAAGAAATTCTTTACTGTGAGCGGGGTTAATTATTAGAACAGGTTGCCCAGGGTGGTGGTGGGTGCCCCAGTCTTGGCAGTGTTCAAAGCCAGGCTGATAAAGCCTTGAGTAGCCTGGTCTAGTGGGAGATGGCAGAGCCTGTGGCAGGGGAGTTGGGACTAAGATGATCTGTAAGAGTCACTCCAATCCCTTAACATTCTGGGATTCCATGTGCTAAGCAAGAAACAGGAGGCTGTAAAAGCAGTGTTGGAAAAATAAAGAAGTGAGCAAAGATAAGAATTTGTGTATCTCCCCAGGTAGAAAATGTATCTTTCTGGATGCAAAATTAGTGGTTTCAAAGTATTTTTGGTGGTTTTCTCTTTGGCCAAACTCTGCTGAGCCTTTTGCTGGACTTCTTGTTGGTCCTTCTTGTTTCTGGAATAAAGCTGTGGAAGCTTTTTCAAAGGAAAAAGAACAGTCTTGAGTACAGGTGAAACATACTCATGGTATTAAAATTTTTAATCAAATCTTTGCAAAAGTTGCCATGGTTATAAAGGAGTTGTTGAGCAGCCTGATCCAATGTGCTGATTCCTACATGCCTTTACAGCAAACAATTATCCTGGTTTTCCAATACATTCGTTGGCAATATTTGTTCTTATTCTCTGATCAGCTATTTAATAAAACATAAGATTCCACTATTAGGTCCTGCATCTCTGTCAGTATCCATATTTTGAAATTCTTTCACCAGTGTAAAAAGGGGAAAAAAAAGTAATGAAAACAAATGATCAAATTTAATACTAATTTTGTAAATATCTGCAGAAAAGTAACAGAATGTGGCAATTTAAATTCTTTAACAGATGTTCTGGAGCTAATTTCTAGTAGTCTTAGATTCTGAGGAGGTCCAGTTAAGAGTTTACAGTGGAAGGGAGATGTTATTGTCTTTGTATAAACCGTGGTTTATAGGCTAATAAACTCATTAGTGAGTTACATTTTGCTGAAGAAGGAAACATATTATTTCCTGTCAGTTAAAAGGCTTTTGGAGAAATCAAAAAAAATATCTGGATATGGGATAGTTCACTGAAAGGAATAGGTGTCCCTAAATACAAGATTTTGGCACAATTCTTACGTGCCTCGAATTGAAAAAATTTTGAGTTTCTCAAGAAACTTGAGCAATATGAGAGTAGAATTAAAAAAAAAGAATCTGTGTGACTTTCAGCATTCATGGGCTGTCCCAGCAGTACAGTCTGGGACCTGGGACCAAAGAATCCACTTTGCCTTGGGAAAGCAATGCCTGTGCATAAAACCTTCATGTCCTTGTGCAGGCCAAGGTTTGGTGCTCATCCACCTCTGGCTCAGGCTGAGCACTTGTTCCCTTCAGATAGTAACTTATATACCATATACAGCTCTGAAAGAAAAAAAAAGAACAAAAAATTCTAAGTTTTTTCCCATGCAGCTAAGGCCACTGAGTTCTGAAGAATCCCTGAGTTTACTAGAAGCAATTAAGGTGTTTCATTACAATTTTTTTTTTTCCCAGGGGCTTTTCTGAGGAGGTACAATAGGTGCTGCACATGTAGCAGTAGTAACACCAAACAGTTCTTGCCACAGAGNCCACTTTGCCTTGGGAAAAGCTATGCCTGTGCATAAAACCTTCATGTCCTTGTGCAGACCAAGGTTCAGTGTTCATCCACCTCTGGCTCAGGCTGAGCACTTGTTCCCTTCAGACAGTAAGTTATATACCATATACAGCTCTGAAAGAAAAAAAAAGAACAAAAAAGCCTAAGTTTTTTCCCATGCAGCTAAGGTCACTGAGTTCTGAAGAATCCCTGAGTTTACTAGAAGCAATTAAGGTGTTTCATTACAATTTTTTTTTTTCCAGGGGCTTTTCTGAGGAGGTACAATAGGTGCTGCACATGTAGCAGTAATAACACCAAACAGTCCTTGCCACAGAGAGCTCTCAGTCAAATCTTGTAATAGGAGGGAGCAGGTAAAAACCTGATTGGTGTGGAAAAGTGGGTACTGCTGACATTGGTGTTAGATGTTGATAGAAGGAGCAGCAGTCAATGTGCCACCTGCCCAGCCATACATAAGGTGGTGTAAGTTATACCTTGCCCATAAATAAGTGTTTAAAAAAAGCTTCAGGAACCAGAGACATGTAACTTGCAATGTTTGAGATTCTGCCTTCCTAGTGCTCATGATTATATTAATAGTGTGAGGGCGAATGCAGGAGGAGAGTTCAGGCAGGTTTGCAGCCTGGAGATTAGAGAAGTGTTCAGTTGACAAAAAAGACTGTACAGTTGTCTAAATACAGTAAGTTTTGTGAGTAACAGCAAGATAAAAACTGCAGTGAGATAATTTTCATGTGGAGTGAAGACAGTGAAAATGGAACCAAAGAGTAAGAGATTGATCTTGATTTAATGGATGTAAACACAAATTAGGTGGACCAAACTGTTAGCACGTGGAGAGCCTGGCAGCAGCCCAAACTTCTGCCTTTGGCTTGGTAGTAACAGGCTTTGGCTTTGCACATTCAAACAATTGTGAACACATTGTTTTTTCTGTATGAAGTCCATACATCCATCCTTTGTACATAAAAACCTCAGGAATCATGCAGTGCCCTTGCTGAAGATGCTTTCAAAGGAAGCATAGCATAAGTATAGTGTAAGGACTATTATTACAATTAAGAAATTTATGGTTGCTGTTGTGAATTTTGTTACTCCTAGAGCACAAGTGCATGAAATATGTTAGTCTGTGATTATTGAATGCAAAAGGAATTAAATCCTTGCCTGTAACTCGTGCACTGAATTTGGTAACATATTGGAGTGAGTAAGGCAGTATTAGACCTCATCATGTCTGCACCTTCCTCCCGAGGGGAAGAGCAGGGGCAGGTTTATGATCTAACATCATAAACCAGAATTTACAACTGAAAAATCTTTTGTTCCAATAGCATGGAATTTTCCTAAATGTGAGGAAAACCCAACAAAACATCTAAACAATTAAGTCTGTGTTAGATTCTTTTACATTTGGGTAAAGAGTATATCACAAACCAACATTAATCTACAATTTCAAAATAGCTGTGTAGAATTTCATGCACGCTTAAATTTTCTGGGGAGTTATGCTGCTAAAATTCACCTCATAAATTTAAACTCCTTGTAACTATAGAGTCTGGATTAAATCAACAAAAGCAAGAAGACTAAATGTTTAATACAGAAATTGTGTAAATTATCTTTTTTACCTTCAGTATAACCTTTAGTGAAGGTTGTGGCATAACTGAGCTCCATGGACTTGTTCTTTTTTGTAGGGAGGAGGATTCTGGAAAAGAGAATGTTTAGTAGCACAACAGGAATTTAAAATAGCTTGATATAGGTAGTGTGAACCTAACTGTAGTTTCCCTTCTATGTAGCTGTGGAGATTTAATTGCACAGAATAAGTTTTTGCCTTTTGTGTATCAGATTATTAAGTATTAAGTATTATTAAGTATTATTATTAAATTTCCCAGATGTTTACAAATGACCCTGTCTACTCTGATATTTATTGTATTACTATGTTACATTTCTTTGGGAAGATGTTTATGATGTTTAATTTTCTGCTCCAGCTTTGGAGGCAGAAGTTCTTTTCTGCTGTGGAGCAGTGTCAATTAGTGCCCAGAAGTGTGGCAGTGCTGGCTCTGAGCAAGGAGGGGACCTTACAGAAATCTGTCAGCCTGTGCATGGGAGTGCCAAGATTTGCTCTGTTGGGAGTTTAATGTTTTTGGGAGTTTTAAATGTTTAATGTTTTATTCTGCTTTGCTGCACCAGGACAGGGTGCAACACATGCACTGCTTTATTTTCATTTGTGCTTTTATTTGCTGAGGTCCAGTGGGCAGGAACTATTTCATGTTCACACTGTCTGTAATTTGGAGTGGTCAGTACTCTTCAAATTGGAATTGTTTCCAAATCTGGCTACGAAATCTAATTTATAAAAGTCTGTTTATACACCTGTGTATATAACCACAGGTTTAAACAGGTATCAAATCTTTAATTCTGCACTATGTCTGCATAATTGGTGAAAGCTTTCTTCAGCTGCCCAACAGAACTTAAAACACATTAAAATGAAATGAAATTTTGTTTCCATGTAGGGAAGTATAATTTTATTATATGAATAAGCAATAGTTTTTCCTGAAGAAGAATTTTAATTCGTCCAGTTCACTGACAGGATGATCCTCCATGAAAGTGAAACTTTCCAATAACTTGTCATGGATAAGGATTGTACTGGTCAACTTCAATATTTAGTGTCTATTAATTGCTTATTATTCAAGCTGTGCTCAGAAGACATGGAGGTTACACAATTGACTCGATTGGTTTTTTGATTTTTTTTTTTCCCCAGAATATTCAGTAAAATGTGCTACAAACAAATTATCTTCTCAAAATCTTTATTAAGAGGGAAAAAAATGTAGTCAGGATGCCAACATCACAGGTGTGAGACTAAGAATATGACTTGAAAAACGTCTTTGATTTCTTGGTTGTTCAGCTTGAGGTGCTTAGGCCCTGATTCTTTTCCAGGGGACCTAACTTTGTGCAGCAGTTTATATATAGTTATATATATTATAGCCTCAATCTTTACATTTACTTTACATTGACACAGCTGCAGCTGTGAATGTTCAGCAGTTCCTCAAATAAAGCCCCAAGTTTTTTTAAATTGAGCTCCCAGAGAATGAAACTGCGACCCATCATTTCTCCTTTTGCAGTTCTCTCCCTCATTCATTTAGTTTCTTTGAACTTTTGCAATGAAACAGAGCCAATGACTGCATGGGCAGCAGCCTCATTTGCTCTCATCTGGGATTATCCCATATGCTGAATATAGCAGGAATACCATACAAAAATTGTGTACATTTAAAAAAGTGTTTAAAGAATATATCATAATGTACACAGGGGCTGAATTAGGATTTCCTGGGGAACATTAATTCTAAGATTTCCATATCTTTCCATTAGTTGGCTTTAAAGAATTAATAATGTTCTTTTACAGGAATACAAGTGATGGTTAATTNAAGTGATGGTTAATTTTCTCCTCTATGTATATAGGGAAATGGAAATGTGAGAATATTATTCTTGAAGACATTAGTGCCTTCTTTTCTGAAATCTTTTCACAGCTATTATTCCAGAAGTGTACATCCATGGCAGTACTAGTTAAGGCTTGAACTCCATGATCTTAGAGATCTTTTCCAACCTAAATGGTTCTTTAGGTGTATGGTTAAATAGACTGGTGCTTGTGAGATTTGTAAACCTTTTAAAGCTCTGCTTGTTGGAATTAGCTCAGGAAATTCTTGCTTGATCGTTATTTATGTTTATATAGGATATGATAATTTGTTTAAGTCAAAATTTTAATAGTAAAAAAGGGTCTACAGAACTGATTTTGCCAGTGTATTTTAGTGTCCTGGAAAAGACAGCATCATGTGCCATAGAGACCTTCAGAAATGGTAAATAGAGAGGAGATTCTAGCTATTGTTTTCATTCCTTTGCCTCCTTGTTTGAAGTAATTTCAAATCAAGAGCATATTATTTTGCTTTCTTTGTATTATACTTTTACATACAAAAACGCTTAAGGATTTCTCATGAAAAATTCTTTTTGTTATACAATTGTTTTAATTTCAGAATATTTTATGTACGAGCTGAGTTAAGATTTTTATACACAATATTAAGAAGCCTTCAAATAATTAAACAGATGTTTATTACTGCATTATTAGGGTAATGAGTAGAACATGATTTGGGGGAACAAAATAGAGGTCTTTTGAATCATTCAGGTTTTGTTCATAAGTCATCTGGCGTCACAAATTTTGCAAGGAACATTAATCAGTTTAATAGAAACTGATTTTCCTTGCTTTTCAGGAAGTCCCCTCACTCCCATTCCCTCGATTCTCTGAAACTAACCTGGTGTGAAGGAGCCTCCACACTTTTGTTTTTTGTACTGCCTTTTGTTTGAGATGCTTTTAGTCCCCAAAACTTTGCCTGATATTTTAATATTAATTTTAGAGAAGTTCTGCCTTGTTAAAAGATACAATACTCAGTTGGTGTTACACTTGAGGGAGAAGAAGAATAACATAAATGTCTATTTGTGCTACCAGAGAATTTCTGAGTCGAGATGGGATCCTCTGCTTGCTTCAGCTTGGTCTAAGAAGAGCTGGTCAGAGAAAAGAAAATTTGCCCCCCTGTCCTTAATAAAATGTCTGGGTTTAGTACATAGCTGGACACAGGCTGGCATTCCATCTGCAACTCCTTGAGCTACTGGGGAAATTAATTTTTAAAAGAGAGATGCTCCATGTCTAAAATGCAGATGGTGTATGATTTTTTTCCAGGGCAGTGTAACACAGAAACATTTAAATGTTAAGCTCTTAATATTTGTTTGAGTAATAAGGAGAAGAATGTCACTTCAACTCAGAAGTGTTTGAGAAGAGTGGATGCCAAAGATGAGAGTGAATTGTTTGGGGTTATAAAAAGGCTGTAACAATGTACAGAGGTATGAGATTATGGGAAAGAATAATTAGGCCAAATATTGGGAGAAGTTTCAAATCTATTGGGGACTAAGTAGGCTGTGATGGAGCTAAGCTGATGAATTCTAGCTCAGATATTGGCTTGGTCTGTTCTTCTCCACTCTGAGAAAAAAAAAATAGAGAAAATCTAGAGCTGTTCAATAAAGAAAGATGTGAGGATGTGAAGGCAAAGAAAATAATGAAAACTGAGATCTGCTTCCATTAGCACAACTTTCTCCTTTCACAAAATTACAAATATTGCAAATCCTGTTGATTTCGTTACTTTGCTAGTGTGTACATAGCAACAGACAGGAAAATAAGTGTATCTTTCTCCTTTTCCATATCAGTTTATATAGTCTTTTTGCCAGGGATTGCAAGCAAATTGTGCTCCCTTTTTCCTGTCTATCCCTGATTGCTGTTTGAAGCCTAAAGGGACTTTCTCTTGCCCATATTATATGTTCATTTGGAAAGTAAATAAAGGTGCAGATACTTAGAGAATAGGTGAATACATGTAATATACTGTGTACTACCATTGTAATGCAAATAAGGGAATAACTTCAATGAATACAGCCAATCTAACAGTAAAATATAGCTTTTCATGGAATGGGGATTTTAAGTGGAGGAATGAAATGTACATGTAATTTTAATAGGCTTAAAAGATATTTCTCTTGTACTAATATGCCAAAACATTGCATCCAAGCAATTACACTGACACTTGAGAAAGCTTCTTTTGACATACAGAGTGTATTGTCTAGTGCAGTGTTCATGAAATTAACATTTTCCTGAAGTAATCATATACAATTAAGTGACCAAATAGTTCTGAGGCAATACAACTGTATTTCACAGGAACTAAATATATTTCTTCACACTGATCCTGCATGTTTTAGTTGAGCAGTCATTAGCATGTTTATAATGGTTCTAATTTAGCACAACATTTTCTGAATTTCATCCTTGAGTCATTTACAAATTGTTCATATTGAGTAAACAAAGGAAACAGATTGCATTTTATACTTAGTAATTTATCTGAAAGAAGAGGGGAGGGTTAATTGTCTGAAAGTTTTGCTCTGTTTGGGGAAGTGATTCTAGTCTTGCCTTGCTTGGCACACAATGCTTCTTTCCCTCTGTTCTAGGGGGAAAAGAAAAAAAAAAGAAAAAAAAATGGAGGAGTGAGTAAAATGAGNTGTGGTGTCTTCAAAGACAGGGGGAAATACAGCTGTGTAGGAGATGATGTCAGCATCTCTATTATCAAAAGATACAGTGAGTGTGTGTGTGTTTGGGAAAAAAAAGGAAAAGATACTGGCTTTGAACCCAAGGAAGACACCTGTGTCTGCCATACCATTACTGGTGATGAATCAGTGCCCTGCTGTATGGGAAAAGCACGCTTTCTCTTGTTGCTTGTCTAAAAATAGCATGGCATATAGCATTGTATGAGTTATTTTAAGAGAACAAAAACATTTGCAAGGTTAAAGGTCCTGCTTTTTTAATAAATAAATAAAAATAAAGGTCAGGACTGTATCTTGGGCCGTTCTTTCCATGAAATTCAAACTCCTTTTTATCTGGAGTTTTGCACTGGGCAGAATTCTGCTCTTTGCACTACAGAGTTCCTATGAACAAACCATTTTAGGCAGAGCTGGTAGAGGTTCAGACTCGACAGTTTTTTCCCACATCATAAAAAGCAGGTCTGGAAATCACCCCCAGCTCAATCCCAGTGTTTCTGTTCAGAATGTCTGTTGTTTCATGCAAGATCTAGACCATTCAAGTAGTGCAAATCAATTCAGAGGAAAACCAGAACATTTTAATGCCTAATTATTTTTAGTGATCTTGGAGAGTTTTAATTAAAAGTTAAGAGACCTCTCCAAGCTCTTACAGTTCTAATTTTATCATATTGTGGAAATCTTGTCACTATGAAAAAATGTGCAGCAATTGGCAGATCTGCCTGGTTCCCTGTCCCAAACCAAACAGTGCTTGGTAGTCAGACATCATTTTTTGTTTTGTTTTGTTTTTGTTTGGTTGGTTATTTTTCCCCTCTCTTTTTAAAAAACCTTTTACAGGGTTGGATAGTAAAGAGTCAATATGAGAGGAGGGAGTAATTGACTGGCGAGGATTATTTGTCTCCTTAACATCCCAAGCAAGACATAGAATTTAGGAAAGATTTTATTTTATTTTATTTTATTTGTTCTTTGCAATAAAAAAAAGCAAAAGGGATTAGCATCTTTTCCTGTTCTAAATGTCATGTTGCTCATTTTTGTGTTGTGATTGTATTCTTTGCTTTTCAAGAACTTGAATTTGGAGAGCTTGTTCAATTGAGAAATTCTTGAAAAGCTGGCCAGAGAGATCAGTTCACTGGCTAAGAATGTGCTGAAATGCCTTGTATTTGAATTTTCTGTTAGGCCATGACAATTAATTATGGGACAGGGATGGTATGGAAATTGGGAAGGATGAGATGAGATTCTCCTGACCTTCTGCTCCACTGACAGCAAGATTGAAGCCAAGCTGCTTATGAGGAGAGGCAGTGGCAGTGTATTGCAAATAGGGATGTTAAGCCTTCAGGCTGATTTTTGATTAGTTTTGTATTGTTGCTGTCTCCTTTTCTTTTATTTAAAGTTTATCGAGACAGAAAGGGATAATTTGTGTTTGAGAGAAGAAAAAAAAGGAACTATGGCAACAAAAAAGCTGTTTTAGTAATGTTACACAAATGTTACGTCTTTGGATTAAAACAGAATAGATGTATCACCCAGCAGTTAAGTTTCTAATAATCATGGTTACACTATATTTTATTTTTCAAGAAGTGAATGAAAACATGAAGTCCTTAATTTAATTTTGAATTGTTAGAAGATTATAAAATTGTGTTCTTCCAAAGTGAATTAAATTAACCTTTTGCTTTTCTCTTTGATACTGAAATGTTAGAGTTTGCATATAGTCTTAAAACACATAATGTGAAGCATGAAAATTAGGAAATATTTTTATGATTTCATTCTATACTAGGTGGTTCTTTACCTCAAGGAAATCTGATTGGCAGTGAACTCACAAAAGAGACATAAACAAGTTATTGCCA
>VZTT01064990.1:88244-119833 GCA_013400855.1 Buphagus erythrorhynchus | reverse complement strand
CCTCTCCTGTGAATATTGTGCACTCTGGATGCAGCAGAAGAAATGCATTTGGGTTACAATTTTCAGTGTAGGAAAAGAGGCGAGGTTCCTGGAGTGTCCTGGTGTGTTATCCTCAGTGTTCCCTTTATGGCAAATGAGCCCAAATAATTGAACACTAATATGTAAATTAATTAGACTTTTAATAGAGAAGCCTCAGTGGCACCTATGGAAAAGATTTCTACCCTTCTTGCACCCACAGGGAAAATAATTCCTATTCTTGTTCCCTTAGTCCCTCCTGGCACAGAGCTGGGTCAGATTCTGCATTTTCCTCCTCCAAACTGGATCAGCCCCACAGGAGGATGCAGGGAGGAGCTGGGGGGTTTTCCCCTGGTTCACACCTGTCCAGCTGCAGAGTTACACACAAAAATCAACTGTCCCCTTTTCCTGCCATCACCCTATGGATGTATTTGTAGGAATTAAAGTGTTCCTCGCTGTTTAAAGAGAAGAATCACATTATTTCTGTGGATATTGTGGCAAAGAGCAGGGAATAAAAGCCCTCCTTTTCTGCAGATTGCTCTTTAAAATTGAAGACTCAAAATGTATTATTCTTTTTTTTTTACCTTTCATTATTAATCCATAGTTTAGACAATGGAGAAGACTGAAAAAAGCCAAACAAAAGCTTCTTTTACATCATGAACCTTTTTAATGAAAACCAAATAATCAGCTACAGAAATCACAAGTAACTAGCTCCTGTTACGTAAGGAAATTAATGTCATTTAATTAATATCAACTGTACTCATCAAATGAGACATTAAGTGAACTTCTTCTAAACTCAGCTTCCTTCCAGCCACTTTTATTCATGTACATATACAATTGTCTTTCCAGAATAAGATAAGATAGCACAGATATTCACTTTATTCCTGTGATGGAAGAGACAAGTTTTAATTGGAGATCTCTTCCTTCTAAATAAGTGCTTTTTTGCACTTGCATAGGAAGAAATACTAGTTTTAAAAGAATGAAAAATTGTGTAGATTTTGAAATTCTATCATGTTTACAAAATGAAATAATAAGATGAATAGCACTCAGAAATCTCTTGTTAAAGTTTCAATTGAATATGGAAACAAAATTACTTTTGTCAGGCTGTGTGTTGCTAGCAAAGAACAATCAATGAAATGGAGCAATTTCAGAATCAGTCCTGAATTCTCCTGCTAAATCTTTTCCTCCAGCAAACTCCCAATCTTTTCCTGTTACTTGATAAGGTCCTGCTTATTCCAGACTATCATCAACTGTGACTCTCAACACTGTAATTCCAAAGAATACACTACCTATGACTGTATATGAGCAAAAGAAAATCAAGAAAACCTCATTTCACATCTAAAAGGGCATGTTACAAAAATCATCTTACCCCACATTTCATTGCAGTGTTTTATATGAATATTTGAGATGGGTTAGCAGTCATGTATTCAATCCTTCCCATCAAGGCACAGCTGCAAATATCAGAAATAAACTATTTTTATTATTTTTTTTTTTACTCTTGTCTTCTTGAGGAAGACATTATTTTGATCTGCTATTTTTACTTGTGCTTAATGTGTGTTCTGATAGGGAAAACAAAACCTATCTTGTGCTTTTTTAGCTTAGAATATTGATGTCCACAAGCAAGGCTGGTAAACATCATCCAAGTGGGATGTTTGCACAGAGATTGTTTGAGGCTGAAAGTTTATTCCTACTATGGCATTGAAGTATTTTTGCTGTTCTCATCAGCACAGCTCCTGATACCTCAGTGTGGATTCTTCTACAGAAGAGGAACTGGGGTATAAGTAAATGATTATTAGATTTTGTTTGTTTGTTTTTTGTTTTTTTTTTTTGTCATTTCACTTTCAATACCTCTTTTACCTTGTTTTTAATATACTATTTCTGTCTGTCGTGTGGCCCACAAATACAGTTTGTAATCTTTACTGTTGCTATCCTCAGCATAACATCCTCCTCCCTTTCCCCTTCCACGATCTAGGGAGGTATTGTCATCTGTATTTAAATGGGAAAATCTGAAACTGAAGGTCAGGATATTTTTTCAGCTCTCAAGTCCTGAGTGAGTGTCTTAAATGGATGGACCATCTTTACTTACATATGTATTTTTTTTTTACTTTAAAAGCATTGGAATTGAGTATTAGAATCAATAACAATATTAATAATGTGAATTTTGCTCTCTACATAGCACCACCACGTTAATTTTATTTTGATATGCTATGCCCTGGCCTACAGTTTACTCAGTTAACAAAATAAAATTACTCATTTTTCTCTTTATCTCATATTTTAGTTTTTGTACCACTGTACAAATTAATCACAGCCTGTGGCCTCTGCTATATCGTTATATTCTAACTCAACAGGAACAGGTTTGCTATGAGTTTTTAGTTGAAATGTATAATATGCATTTCTCTGTTTATATCCAGCAATATCACATTTTTTTCGTACAGAGACTCTGAACAGCTCATATTGAGTATATATGAAGCTTTTCTAAACCTACTGAAAGCACTAAACCATTTACAACCAAATCTCTATTTGCTGCTGAAAAACCCTACAAACAATTGATTCAAAAATCATTATCTTCCCTCCATGTATGAATTAACACTTAGTGTGTACTTTTAATATAATTTAGAGTGTAAATTTACAAGTTCTTCTAGATTTGAGAGAAATTCTAAGAAACGAACTACAGTGGGTTTTATGTTTTTTTAAATAGAAGACAACAGTAAAATAGAATTGTATCTGTGAGATAGTAACAAAATCTCTAAACATATTTAAAGTCCTCTAGGGCTTATGTCAGGCAGAGTTCTTCTTTTCATGTGTGTGGAAGGAAGCAAGGAGTCCAAGAGATTTGTTGGAATTCTCCTTTCTGCTGGGCACTGCTTTGGAGGAGGGGGAGGTTGAAGCTCTGGCTAACATCACATTCTTTCCTGCATTCCTGACGTGGATTACATTTTAGGACTCAACTGTAGATCCACCACATTGCTAAAAATGGTGCAAAGTTTCATTGTGCTGCTCCATGAGCTGAGCAGGAGCTTAGCCCAAACCTTTGCCCAGCACCTTTGGGAGCTGTGGAGCTGTCTGAGAGAAACTTGGGAGCAGTTCTGCTGGCCCAGCCACCACAGGATTTTTATTTTGAATGTATTGGTTTACTTTATGTAGAACTGTTGGGAAAAGCATGTGAAAGTCAAGGAAGAAAACCTCTGAATGTAAGATATTGCTCAGGAAATTCTTGAGAATGGCTAAGAAATCATGCAAGAGCAAAAAGTCCAGTGAATGTGTGAGAAAAAAAAAAGATATTTGGAGGAGCAAAGCTAAGGTACAAGCATTTGCTGGACATACTGTGGCAGGTAAGCCTGCCTCAGGTGATGGCAAATCTTTAGGGGAAATATTCAGCTGGATTACCACAGACAGTCTTGTGACTTGTTCTTAATGCAGAATCAATGGTTCTGTGATTTGTGACCTTTGAAGAAGGAATAAATCCATCAAATTATTTTGAGAAGGGAAAAACAACAGAGCAGGGCACTCTAGGTGGTTGTGTAGGGTGCCCTGAGGTGTCTGTGAGGGCACCTCTGCCCAGCTCAGTGCTGGACAGAGGTCTGGAGGTGTGGGCTGGATGAAAGGCTTGAGATGAGCCAGAGTCCAGGGAAAACTCATCCTTGGGATGAGCCAAACTCATCCTTGGGATGAGCCAGAGTCCAGAGCAAACTCACCCTTGGGATGAGCCAAACTCCAGGGAAAACTCATCCTTGGGATGAGCCAAACTGCAGGGCAAACTCATCCCTGGGATGAGCCAGAGTCCAGGGCAAACTCACCCTTGGGATGAGCCAAACTCCAGGGAAAACTCATCCCTGGGATGAGCCAGAGTCCAGGGCAAAGTGCAGGAGCCCAGCTCTGTCTGTGAGCTCAGCTCAGCCTAGGCCAGGCTCTGGCTCTGGGCATGGAGGGTCCCTGTCCTTGCCCTTACCTGTCTGTGGGCACAGTGACATGTGACAAGGGAGGGTCAGCATGACCTCACTGAGCTGGTTTCTTATTCACTCAGCTGTTCAGTTTTGTTTTTTTTTTTTGGCTCCTCTAAGAAAGACAGGACCATGATAAGTATAGGATTGTTTTAAATGTCTGCTGTTTTGCAAATCATATGACTTTCAAATTGCTCCCACCTAAGGAACTGCTGCAATGTGTGAGCTTTTGTATATATGGAATTATGAGAAAACTTGTGGATTATCAGTAAAGCATCTTTATCCTTCTCATAAATTATAACTAATTTAAACTCTTTTTTGTTTTTCAAAAGCTGACATATTTTTCTCTACAGAATATTTTCAGTAATTATTAATATTATTTCCCATTACTGTCTGTGGACATATAGCAAAATTTCCTTGCTCAAAGCTGAAAATGCAGAATGATTTTGAGACATAAGGCAGGGGAGGGATCTTACACCTTCCCAAGAGAAGCTGTCTGGTGTGTTCTGCATGCTGGACATGTTTGCAGCACTGGGATGCTACAAAGCACAATGGCAGCATTTATAAAACTTTTTATTGACTAAGAACGGGACAGTAGCATATGGGAACACCAACAATTGCTAACTGATCATGAAATAAAGAAATTCCAGTATTCTAGTGTTATAAAAAGAAGGGGGGAAAAAACAGTCATTCAGAACTTAGTCATATTGGTTCAGCTGTTGTAACCAAAGACTGATAAGATAATAGAGGTCTTTGTGGCTATTTTCTACTGAAATGCTTTATCTTTATGATACACTTGGGGCCCTTTAGAGTGGAAGCTTTTTAAACTGCTGCTGGAGTTAGAACTCAAATTGGATGCTGTTGCAGTGGCAAGGGGGCTCCTTAGCCAGGCAGCCCTCACAAAGTCACTTTTATCTCCGAAGCCCTTCCATTAGATTGTTACTTTCTTCTGTTTTTTCCTGTTTATTTTTGTTGACTTTTGCTGCCCTATTTTGTGGCATTTAGAAGGTGACCCAATCAAAAAAGGGTAAATGCTAAATGCTGGACAGAGCCTGTGAAGTGGAAACATCACAGCCCATCTGATGTGTGCTGCAGGCTGCAGTGTTAGACAGAACGGTTTAACCAGGTTATCTCTGGGAAGCTAAGATCAAATACACTTCCTTTTATGTCTAGCATTGTGTTTTTGCTTTCTTTTCAGACAATGTCCATAAAATAATAAAATCCCCTCCAATCTAACAGAGGGATTGAGCCACAAAGTTTTTTTTTTTTCTTTTAAAAAGGGGAAAATAAAGCTGAAATTGCTTAACTTGATTCAAAATCATTTTTGATTGTTGGTTGAACTGTTTTGGCTGATCATACTTTGGAGCTGCAGTTATGTGATTTAAAGCCTTACTTAGTTTCTGGCAAAGTCCACACTTCTTCCTTGCATTAGTGCCTCCTGATTTCATAGAAGTCACACTATGTGTTTGTTCTAGAAACGTAACAGGAGTAATCATTTGTGATTTATTAATTTGTATTTCCTGTAAGCGTATGGAGCAAAAGTTAGTTTAGATGCAGTGCATAAACAAGGATGATATTTGTCATGTTTTACACTAATCACAGAATTCAAGAGAACCAATAATGCTTTGCAGCTGTGGAGAGATTCCATGCAAAGATCTCAAAGCACTTCAGAAACATTAACTAACCAGGCAGAAAAACCTCTGATTGGTAGTGTTTGACTTTGTGTGCATGTTGGGACACTAAGACACATTCAAGAGCCCACAGCAATTTTGTGTCACAGCAAAGAACCCTACTTTAGCAAGCTATGGACCATGCCTATAGAATGTTTGGTTTATTTATGACTCCAGTATTTTTTTCTTTTATTCACTTGATGGAATATGTGTTTTTATCTAGTTTTCTTCTCCTGAGTGTCAGGGAGATTAGTTTAAATTACGCCATGCAAGCCCAGAATTCTATTTTTTGTTATGCCTGTTTCTTTTTTTCCCTTTCCAGCAGTTATTCCTCTGCCTCTACCTCAGGACAGCATGCCACAAGGACAGTAAGAAATTTAACATTGAGATGTCTCCAGTGTTTGCTGACATGCAGCTGCATTTGTCTATAGACTGAATAGGTTGTGAAAGATAACAGGAGTGTTAAAAGGTGGCAAACCAGTGGTTGATGTAGGAGCAATAGTTATATTGTATAGCTTTCCTACTGGATACTAATATTTTAATTCTTTTTTTTGCAATACTTAAAGAAATCTAAGTAGATAAAATGTAGGATGGGGTTTATGATTTTTATTAAATGCAGTGCAAGATACATGATGTTCTTTCTATTACTCTATGTACCAGAAATCATGTAGTATTTTAATTGGTTTTAAAACATAGAGTTCACAAGCAGAATTCTTTCTAAATGTAATTTTAGACCACAAGTTGAACTCTTCTCTCTTTTTCAGCAGATTTATAGCTACTTTTTATTTTCTGTCTCCTGGTTAGATTAACCTATGACCAGAATTTCTGAAAAGTTCTCTTTGATGCCTTAGCTCTCTTCTGTCTGAGTATTTTATCTCAATTTGTGCTGAAATCCAAAATAAAGAGTAAAACAATAAGCACACAGGCAAAAATTAAAATATTACTACAACCAGATTATTATCACAAAAGTGGGGATATACCCAAAGTACTATTAGAAATAATAGCATTTTTTTCCTGAACTTTTGACGAGACTGACACATATTCATTTTGAAAAGAAGTCCTTAAACACTATCAGCTTCCCACCAACACTCAAAATTTTAAATACTGCTGGTAAAGGGAGTCAATGGATCAAATTCAGTATATCTGTAGTCACTGAAATAAAGGCCCCTAAGAAAAATGTGTCAATTTTAAAGGTCTTTCCTAACTGAGGACCATTTTGTGATAGAGCCAAAGGTTAATAAAATCAGTAGTGAATGTAGCAATTTTACAGATAAGCTATTCACAACAAGTGTAGTTACTCGAATAAAAAGCTAATTCAGTTCTAAAATGCCACATGCAGTAGCAGTGAATAGCTGCTTTTAGGTGCTTTCTGGAGGAGGATAAAATACAGAATCACAGCACTCTTCTTTTCCAGCATCCCTGGCTGCCTGTAAATTGCTGTGAATGGGGCTGTGGGCTGACAGGCTCTATTAAGACAAACTGCCTTTCTCATCGGAGAGATAAAATAAATCAGGTGTTTAGTCAAATTAAAATACTTCAGATGGAGCAGGCCCTGGGGAGCACTGATCCACCTGACAAATCTGAGAGAAACTCAAGACAGATGTGTTTTGGGGATAAGGAAGACCCCATGGAAAAAAATGCACTGCTGTCTTTGGAGTAAGAGAATAGGATTAGAACAGAGAGCGAGCTGTGGTATATAATATTTTATGGAAGCTGGCATATTTACTGTTCATTTTTTACCAAGCTTTTTGTTTTATCTGTCTTTATGGCAAATACATTTTACAGATCGCTGTATTTTTGTTTTATTTATAGATATTTTCAGTCAGCAGCAGAAGTTTATTTACTGGTAATGAGTTTAGGAATCTCATTGCTCGCTGCAGTGAGTGGATGCAAAACAGATGATGATGGCACACAGCTACTGATGACCTCTCTTGTCCCAGCCACATCAGCTCAATCTGGTCTGCATTCTGAGCAAGTTGGTTTTTATTGGTATTTAAACTGTAAAATAATGGTCGGGATTTTCCACTCTAAAATTAAATTATACCTCCCTCCCCCCCGCACACACACTGTTGATAGAGCAACGTTCTCATCTTGTGTTTGCTCCTGTCTGGAGCAGTGCTTGGTTAGGTGTCCTGCAGCTTCATGGAGGTCTTGTGATTTTCCAGGAGCACAGCGTACATTTTGTGGTCGTCAGTTCTATTCTGTTGCTGGATTATATAACAGGGTACAAATTAAAGAGCAGAGTACTTTAAACGGGGTCATTTATTTCAGATGTGTTTCTCAGGGTAGGGGGAGAAGGAAAGAAAAACAATTACTGTGGATTCCTGAATAAGAACAGTTACTTCTGCCTGCTATTGTAAAAAAATCAGGGAAAGAAAGAAAAAAAAAAAAGACTATAAATTTGTGGCAACCATATCAAATGGTTCTAAGAAATCCTAGCAAAACAACAATATTTTGTAGCCTTAGCAGGCACTCTTTGTGGTGGTTTTCTACTCTTGTGATGAAGCAAGTTCAAGCTCTACAGAATAATACGGAAATGGAGTGGGAGATTAATATCTGCTTTGGGTGTGTAAAATATTTTACCACTGCAAGCTCAGGGGCTTGCATTATGATGCCAAAGCTGCTTGGCAGATGTGGAAGGCTCAGGCTGCTGTTTGCCAGGTGGCAGTGGAGGACAGTAAGTGTCACTGGAGCAGCAATGGCTCCATTCCCCATGGCTTTAGTAAACGGGTGTGTGGAGTGGTTGATCTCATCACAATGGGCAAGGGAGTTCTCCTTTGGCAGAAGAGTCTTTTACCCATGGAAACGAATTCAAAACCATCTAAATAACCTTTGAACCATACTGAAAAATCTTCAAGAGCGAACAGCACGGTTTGGGAGGGTTAAGGTGGGTCTGTGCTGAAGTTGCAGGGAATGGAGCAGATGTCAGCACGGAGCTCAGGACCTGCTAAAGGATCCAGCCAAGGCAGTGCTTCCAGTGCAGGCACTTCCCTGGCCACACTCCTGCCTAAACTTACTTTCAAAAATGATTTTGTTTTGGTCTTGTGACAGCTTTTTGCATAGAACTCCTATTGCTTCAGTCACTCGTAGCACACTAAGGATTTTAAGAGTTGGTCTGGGTAGTGGAGTGTCCTTCAGATTCAACTTCAGACATCCTTCATTCCTCTTGTGACTAAGGCAATCACTAACAACCCTTTCTAAAATTTCTACTACAACAGAATCTGCACATTTTTCTTCTTCTGGAGACCAGTTTCACACGTATACTGGTATTAGGCGTTAGAGGATAGAGAAACATCAGGTCCTTGGAAACTTTTAAAACAAGGATACTTAATATTGAATAAGAAATTTAATCTTTTTCAGTACTTTGCATTGCTAAATGCAATTAATAAATGTACAGAAAATGAGGTACCCTTTGTTTCCCAGAGTTTGTTTAGAGTGAATGACTTAAGCCATGCAGTTTCTTTTTTCCATATAAAGCATTTCAGACAGAGGTTTCCTTGTACCCTGCTTTTGCAAATGAAACTCTGTGTAGGAATCATACTGGCCCCACAATGTAAGGAGTAGATAATCTTGGGTTTGTCACCTTCTTGGCAGTAGCCTGTTTTGTCTTCCTTCTCCTTATGAAACATATCAACCTCTTTCTTCTTTTCTTTAAAGATATCCATCTTATTCCTGGGAAGAAGCTGGAGTCATAATTTGGTGACAGTTGCTCCATTCCCTCCCAGGTCCTGTTGCTCACACATTTTCTTCCTCTTCAAAAGCCCTGTGACTTCTTTATCACAGTCCTCTATTTTGAACAGAAGAAAGGAAGTTTCTGAATACTCTCTTTTGTGCCACTTCTCATATCATTGTGGCAGACTACACACCTGAATAATTCCTGATTTGGTTTTCTTAGTTTCTAATTTTTAGTTCTACTGTACAGCATTAAATTGTTTTATTTATCCCACTTCCAGCTCTAAACCTCTTTCAGATTCTCTTCCAATATTCCTGAACTTCTTCCTCACTGTATTTACATTATCTCCTATAGACCTATGAGTCTGAGGTGCTCACAAAAGGAAATGTGTTGTATGGCTCAAATATAGGAACTGACATTGCTGTTTCTGACAGAGTAATATGTTCCCATATAGGATGGGATATTCTCAGATTGATTTGGAAAAGGACCCTGTACTCTCCACTTATGAGACCCATGCAATTTACCCATAAACAGACCATTAAGCATCATTAGTGCAAAGAATAAATGTACCGTAGTTTCATATTAATTAAGTGCTCTCTGTAGAGTAAACTTTGAAAGTTAAATGAAAATTCTTAAGCTATTTTCTCAGGTTAGCCATTTCTCTTGGGGACAAGTAAAGCTCATTTTTAATCCACATTCCACTACCAAAGCTTGCATTTACCTAAATGACCTACCAGATATATGGGTATTATGGAGAAACAATCAATAAATTCTTAAACTGCTTCTTCCACAAAACAGCACCTCTAAAATTCTTTTTTAGCATTTGTACATACTTGGAGTGAAAAAATGAGAAAATATATAAACTTGAGGTAAAAATTATGTCTTATAAACTATGGATGTATTTATCACAGTGGGCAGATTTAGATGGAGAAAATACAGGGATTCATACAGAATAAATCCCTGTCAGAAAAAAAGGAAATATTCTATATCTTTTCTGCTCCCATTTCTGTTACATCCTCCCCTGCTTAGAGCACAGCAAATCTATATGTCACACTCTTGTGAGATTTGTTGGTAGAAAATATATCCAAGTCACTGTTTGAAAAAAAAAAACAAACACATTGGTGATGAAGCCATTTTTTTTGGGTGGGGGGGAGTAAATATTTCTTTGCAACTATTATCTACATATTCACAGTGCCTCTCTCCCCCACGTTTAGGTACCCCAGAAAGCCTGGCAGAAAAAGAGCGACAGCTCTCCACGATGATCACGCAGCTGATCAGCTTACGGGAGCAGCTCCTGGCTGCCCACGACGAGCAGAAGAAGCTGGCAGCCTCCCAGATCGAGAAACAACGGCAGCAAATGGACCTTGCTCGCCAGCAGCAAGAACAGGTGAGGCTCCAGGAAAGAAACCTGTGAAAATGGCTCCTGCAGGATGCTCGCCACCAACTCCGTGCTGCCTGCTGTTGTTTGCTTTCTCGTGGGTTTGTTTTTGTTAAAAGAGGTAAAATAGCTGCAGAAGTTACATATTTTTCCAGAAAGTGGAAATATTATAGGACCCTGGAAAAAAAAAGGGAGGAGTAGGTAATAGATTTCACAGTTCTTGCTCCTTGCACTGAGATGCAATTTTGGGAGTTATGAACCAGCCAAACTATAACCATTATTTAACTCTTTCTCTTTTTTACAAGAAAATAATTAAACAAAAACCCTTAAGCATACTCAAACCTTCAAATACCTTGGACAAGTAAGGTTGGATTCGTTTCTTCAGATTGTGAATGGTTTGTTTTTTCTTGTTTTGTCTTTTTGTTTTGTTGGGATTTTTCCCTTGATTTATTGTTATGAAGGTGCAGCTGTCCAACGGGCTGTCCTCTTCTCACTGAACAAAAGTGCAACAACAATGATCCCATGCACTAGTCCCCCAGGCATTAGATCAGACAGATCCAAATTAATGTGTGGTTTTTAGGAATCTGACATTATTACTAGAATTATCTTTTCAGTTAAATATATTTTATAGGATATATACAGCAATGTATGCTCTGTTGATTTTAATGAGTTGTGACGTCTGGTATTTTATGTGCTTGGGTATTTGCCCACATGTAGGAATATGGACTCATCCCCTAATGGAAAATAACATAAAGGAACACTGTAAAAAATCAGAAGTTAGAATGTCATTTAGCCATCTAGAGATGACACAGTAATTAACTATTGACACTTGTGAATAAGCTAGCACAAATTAATCTTGACACATTTGCAGACGAGTGATATCTTACAGTGAACACTTTGTAATTATATTTCAAAATGAAAATTAAATGACACTTAAAACTAGGTTGTCATGCTCAATGAAGCGAGCATGTAGCTCAACCGATAGGCAAATAAAATTCAGAATTTGAGCCACATGGTGCTTGTGTACCCTACTTTACTGTGTCAAGCCTATACATCAAGACGATGCTGTGGTAATTGCATTGCAGGGTCTTGGGTACATTTTCTGTCACAGCACTGCTCCAGCTAAGAGGAACCTTTGAGATTAGATGCTCCATGATATATTTCTTGTTCTCATCAGGAAATGCCTATTCAAATGGTGCTACATTGTACATGCAGGTACAAAAAGCTGTTCACAGGCAATCAGAACCCTGGCAATCTGTTCCTCTGCACATGTAAACAGAAGCCTCCTCCTTGTCCTGGCTGTGGTTTGCTGTGTTAGGCTGCAGCCAGGTCACCAGCAGCTCCAAACAGCACTGGATGGAGGGTGCTGTGTACCTGTGAAAAATGGTACAGCACTGAGAATGGCCCACGACACAGCTCCATGACCTGTGTCACTTCACTGTGGAGCTTCACACTGTAATTGTCTTTTACCTGTGCTGAGACTTCAGCAGCAGGGGCAACGTGGACATAAACCTGACAGACCTTATCCTTAGTGACAAGCACTGCACTTCTAAGATGGAGTCACACAATTGGTGTGTTGCTCGTTAAAAGTGATAGCTCCAGCTCTCACAGAGGTTTTAAATATTTCATAGGCTTGTTTCACCCAGCACAGGCACCACTGCTGGGCACTGTGCTGACAGCAGACACCTGAGGCTCTAGGAGCTGCCCCTGGGCCACCTGGGCACTGCCCCCTCTCTTTGAATTCCCTTTCTCACCCACACACGAGGGTCTACTCATTCAGCCCTCACTCACTGTATTTTATTGACTTGCTGGGAGGTTCATCCAGAAATGTTTGCACACCAGGCTCCTAAAAGGAGTTTGAGCTCTGCAACAACCATCAGTGTAGTGCTCTATGAGAGCTGCTTGATTCCATTTTCCTGTAGCCCTTTGCCTTCATCCAGCCCCAGAATCATGTAGAGTTTAATTTGCCTCCTTGAGGCCAGGTATGAGACTTAAAATACGTATGAATTTCGTGTTGATTTCTCTTACAGAAGTGAATTTTAACTGAACAAACAGAGCTATTTCCATGTGACAATGAGAGGTTAGGGAAATGACAGCCTTGGTCTCCATGTGTGCACAATTACAAGCTGTTAATATGTGACTCTGAATTCCTTATGAGTTAATCTGAACAGTTTTCACTAAAACTATGTGATTGTTTATTTCCAAACCAACCTTGATACATTCCTGTCATTTTTTTATCATAAAAACATTTTACTTAGCTTTCTCTGTTTATAACAGAGTAAGTGTGCTCAGAAGATGTTGGGGAAGGAGACCAAGAGGGTTTTTGCCTAAAGAGAAACAGTGGATTTGAGTGACCAAAATACCTTTGTCACCAACTTCTTGCTGTTTTATGTGACTCCTCTGCTCTGGATAAATATTTATAGGAGGGGAAATTATACTTAAGAAATGAAGGTAGCAGAAGTGCTGAGGCTGGGATTTCCAGGAAACACAAATCTTGTGCTCATCTCAGTCTGCTGCACAGTTACCCTTGTAAAGCAGAGCTCCAGTTCCCCCAGCTCCCTGTGGCTGCCTTCCACATCCCCCATTGCAGGGAGCAGCTCTGTGGTCTCAGGGCAGGATCCTATTTCCCTTCTGCCCTAGCATGCTGATTTTGTGGGAATCAGGGAGGGAGATGGAGAATCTGTAGCAAATTCTCACTGGTCTCTTAGTGTTCCCTACCCCTAACATTTGCTTTTCTCCACCTATGTTAAAGAAGGGACAGAGTGAACCTTTATCCTCCAGATCCCTTACTGAATCTACCAAATGAGGGTGAGAATATTTACATATCTCACAGGGTTGTGTGGAGGATGAGCTGCTGAGCACCAGGTACTGCCTTGACACAGAATAAAGCTCTGCTTCGCTAAGGAGCTCCAAGGATGATTTTTGAGATTTGCAAGGGAAGTAATGTGCTGCTCATTGTGAAGGAAGTCAGGGAGGCTTACCCCAGGAGCTCGTGCTGAATAGTGAGACATCTCTAAACACTAGCTAAGGCTCCAGTGCAGCAAAGCAGGAAAATGTATGTTTAACCTTAAGCACCTGTGTAATCCCATCCCCATTCAGAAAAGCACTTAATTTTAAGCATGTGTTTCATTCCCATTGTAGCTGACAATAATGCATCATAGTTAAAGATCACCACGGGCTCAAATGCTTTGTTGAATAGTGATGAGATTATTCACATGCACACAAATAAACCTATGTTTCTGTGCTTTTCAGAGCTAAGGCCTCACTGCTTAAAACACATATCTCTGACTCACTAAGCAGATTTTTATGTTGCATTTAAATTTACCTCTAAAAGATGCCTCATTAAAAAAAATGCTTAATAAAATATAATAAAGAATAACAAATATTGTGCTTTTCAGTCAATAGTATTGAAATTTCAATATCACTGTTTTAATTTAATTGAAATTTTATTTCTAATAGATTGCAAGACAACAGCAGCAACTTCTGCAACAGCAGCACAAAATCAATCTACTGCAGCAGCAAATTCAGGTCAGTGTATTTTATTGCTCTCCTCTGATTATACTTCAGTTCCATTTATGGAGAGGGAAGGGTCTAAAATAAAGCAGCCACACGCTTTACTAACAAGCCTCAGTAATGATGCTCTTTAAGGGAGTTCCTTGTGTCCCAGAAAATTATTGCCAGGCATCTTTTTTGGTGCAAAGAACTTCAACAGGCAAAGTTTTCTTCTGAAAGTTATGAACTATTTTTAAATCTCGCCATCTTGTCACAACTCTGAAATCTGCAATCAGTTTGACTCGTATTGTGTGAAGTAAAAACAGAGCCTCAATTGTTGTTGAAGGAGTTCTGTGTTCTACAAAAGCAAAATGGAGACATTGGAGCAGTAGTGAGTCCCTGGCACCAGTCTGCTCGTGCACAAAGAGCCACAGGTACACGTGTTCCAGGTGCCTTTGGAGTAATTATACCCCTGTGGATCTGGAAGTGTTCTGGAGATATTTAATTGTCTGTACTTGTACTCGGAGCATGGTTTAATTTTCTGCAAGCATATGTGGGTAGAGAGTGGCATGGATGCAGAGGTATTGTTGGCATGTGACTGTATCGCCTTCTCTGCTGCCCACTTTGAAAGCATTGCCATGAGCCTGTTCACTGATGGAAATATTTCAATTTGGTCTGACAGATGATTGTACTGCCAATCATTTCTTATAAGCTTGGGCTATCCATTTCTTTTCCTTAATTAGCTGATTGCTGTGTTACTAGATGCCAAAACTGAAGTTTTTCTTTCCCTCATCCCAAAGGAATGCTTGTAAATGCTTTTGAAAATGTTGTAATGCAGTCTCAGTTACACTTTTAAGGAGTTTATTTAACAAATATAGATGTGTTAATACCTCGTATGAGAGACACAATTGAATTGTAAAGCACCATTATTGCTGCTGCCTATTAGGAGACTGTGTTCATATTAGGTGTGCATCAAGGATGAAAGAGATATTAAGAATAGTGAAAGGAAAAAATACACCATCTTCTCTAAGTGTTGTTTGCAAGTCTGGCTTCAGAAAGCAAAGAAAAATATAAAAATCTTAGCATAAAAGCTCAGACTGAAACCTAGCTAGGTCTACAAAACAGAAGAGTTATCTGCATGAGAAATTTCTAATTTTTTAAATTCCTTTAAAAATTAGGAAACAGAGGAATTATGACTAGGCTTTTTTTTGTTTCGTTTCGGAGAATTGTAGATTTGTTTGGCTGGGAGTACCTGCTCTGTAGTAAAAAGTTCAAAGGTACTTTATGTTTCATTTCAGTCAATACTTTCCAATAGCTTTAGTCTTCCACTATCTCCAGGGAAACGTGGTCTTAGAATTCATTCTAGAATAGATTGCAGGTTCATTTTTTCATTCACTTCCATCTTTCCTCTTACACAGATCTGAACTCTCCACAAGTTTCCTTTCCCACCCTTTCCTAGATGTATGTGCAAGGAAGTGTTTCAATGATGATTCTGTTCATCTCAGCTTAGTGTAATAAAAACTGTTTCTTGGTGACTCGTCCCTGTATTTGCTTCCAAATTCTTGCCAATATATAGTCCTCTTATGCCATAGCTCCTCAATGGTTTGGCCTCTTTATTTATTTATGATTTTTACATTCACCTGAGTCTAATCATTGTGTTGGAGGCAGTGAGAATTGTTTCTTTTCCCAGCTGCTCAGCCAGGTTGGTAGTGGGCATCTGATGGCCCAGGGAGCACTGTAGGCTCAGGTAAGAAACACTGGGCACGCTGGGCAGATGCCAAGTCAAACATCCCATGGTCTTATGGGGAGATAACTAAAAGAAAATTTCCTGGGAGATTGTCTTCTAGGCTAAACACCAGCTCACACAGTCCATTTGCTTGTGAGCCAAGTGGTTCTGCTTTGTTTATTTGTTCTGCCTGAATTTTGTGGCAGGTTTGGCAGCCAGAGGTTGCTTGAGAGAGAAGTTGCTAACTGCAGTCTGTAGTTTGCTGCTGTCAAATTGTTTAAGAGAGTTCCAGTTTGAGATGTGCAGTTCCTTAAGGGCTGGAGCTGGGATGGACGCAAAACAGGAGGCAGGTGACAGAAATAATGCTGTGCTGGCTCTCCCAGATCATCTCCCACCATCTTCCCAAGAAACCTCAGTACCAGTGCTGGAGTCACACTGGTGACTCTGGGTGGAGTTCACTGTATCAAAAATAGGTACCTGCAGTACAGTCTCTGTCTCAATTAATTATCCAGATTGTTCAGATTGTATATAATTGTTGTAGTGAATAGTTTCAGGATACAATTTGTCTTGTCCTAAAGCAGATGTTTCAAATAGATCAGATAAATTGTTCCCTAAAATGGCTGTTTCTCTCCATTAACTAAAAGGATGCCAATGCCTTTAGTGTAGAGATCTGATGTGGGATGAGGTGAATCATGCTCTCCACCTCTTGAAGGGAAAACAAAATTTCTATTAAATGTTTACCTTCCCAGTTTAGCTTTTGGGCCTGGTAGAATTTGCAGCTCTGTCCCCAGTGACTTGATTTTGTTTAGAAGGTTTGTTCAGAGACTCTCTTGAGCAACAATTTTCAGGAAAGAGCGATTACCAACAGAGAGAATGGTGTGGGCTCTTACCTGCACTTCGTATTCGTGGGAAAACAATGGTACCCTTCCCTGCCACCCCCTTTTGAAGAGATTACAAAATGTGAGTAGCACAGGTGCCAGTTGTACCTGGGCAGGGACCTGTTCATGGCACAGCTACTCGAGGGAAGCGCAGTGTGTTCTCCAGATGCAGGAGGGGCACTGCTGGGGCGGTGTTCTCATCGTGACACACCAGTGCCAGCTCTCCCCTCCTCAGGAGCTGTGCTCATTCCTGAACAGGGGCTGCTGCCAATAACTGCACCCAGTTTAACCATTTAGGCAGTTAGAAGTTGCTTTAGAAGGGACTTATAATGTGTCAGTCACGTACAACATTTAAAATAATTTATGGTAAATAATACGCGCTTCCCCTGGACAGCTATTGGGTTAATATAGTGAGAATTTACATTACTTAGTATTTATTATTTATATTGTGCTGAGTATTATCTGTTTATATTACCATTTTAACACCTTGTTTCATTTAATTGGTGAAAGTTTTTTGGTTGGTTTTGTTTGGTTTTTGTTTGTTTGTTTTGTGTTGTGACCATTTACTGGAGCACCTTACTCCAGACTTGTTATACATCCAAAACTTTGTCAATAATCTATGAGCAAAGAGGACTTTATCTAGGCTTTGTGTATGAAAACAAGGAAGGTATCTCAAGAGTACAGAGGTCATTAAATTTTCTGCATAATCATCTCATCTTTTCTACATGAAACTAATGTTTCTATCAGGGTGTATGTGTTGGGAAAGTGGTTTTGTTGGCTGAAGGGAGTGGGAATCTGGACTTCTCCTCAGTCCTGTCTCTGATTATCAGATATTTGGCAAATAGTTTCCTTTTCCTCAATTTAAATGTAATGTTTTGAGAATCTTAAATGAAAATTTTCAAATAAATGCCGTGTATTATTACTTTTCGGCTCAAATGTTCATAATGTTCATAAACACTCTTCTACAGAGGAGTCCACAGAGATGGGAGGAAATCTAGTATGCCAAATTAATTTCTTCATTCTGCAGAGCTGTGCAGAGAAATCATTGCTTTCAGTGCAAATTAAAGTTGAGAAAATAATGTGGGGCAAATAAGAGCTCACAGATTAGTCTCCAGGTTGATTAAGATTTTGTAAAATATATTTTTTTGATTGTTTTTTATTTTTAAATAAAAAAATATTCATTCTGAAGTAGGGGGAACAAAATTGGACTAATTCAACATTTCTTAGCCTTTCTAAGAACATTTCTTAGCCTGTGCTATGAAAGTGAAAATCTCTAGGAATAAGTGAAAAAAGCTGTTTAAAGGAGGAATTTGGTAATACATCATGGAGATGTAGAAAAAGGGAAAACGTGATTAGATTGGAAAAAGGGAAGACATGAAGTTCTTAAATGTTTCCAAAGCAGGGTTCCTGAAATCCCTGTGAATCCTGTGCCTCATTCCAAGAATTCAGTCCTTTCACAAGGAGGTCTGGGGATCCTGAGCCCCACCTCGCCCATTTGAGGATCCCACCAATGCTTGGAGCCTGCTGCTCCAGGATTTCTGTCTGGGGATGGGGGTGTGTGTGGATGTCAGGGATGAAAGTTCTTAGGGCTTCCCTCCTGGTGGGTAGGTTTCATTAGAGCAAGTCCTAAATCTGAAATCTTTAAAAGGGACAGTGATGGTTGAGCCTTTCTGCAGAAATCAGTGGTGAGGATAACTGTGGAAGATGATCCAAGCTGCTTTTGTCCATTTCCCTTCACCTAATTCCTCTTTGCTGTGATTAATGCCATTGCACAGCATTTTGTTTTGTTTGAATCAGTACAATCTCCATTGCACAGAGAAACTGGTTTCCCCTGCTTTCATAAGTATTCTGTTTCAATTCAGCCACTAGAAATTATTCCTAATAGTAATTTTTTCTAGTTTTAATCTATGCATTCATGCTGTTCTAGTTTCCTATAAATGTTCTTACATTTTCTGTTTCCCTCAAATAGAGTGAACGTGATTACTGTGATAGTGAACAGACAAAAGAATAGTAAGATGAAATTACAACTATTTAAACTGTCTTTGAATAGGAATCATTTGAATCATAAGTAAAACTTAAGAGACTGAACCAATGAGTCTCTCTTCTTATCCATGATTAACTACTGACAATTGAGGTACCTGGTGAGCTGAATAAGGACTATCTCTTTATGAGAAATACATGTCTAAAGATCAGGAATAATTACATTCCACATTAGCCTTCATGGCCTCCCTGACCTGGTTAATTAATTTTTTGCTAGGATAATAATAGTAGAAATAGATTTAAAGATATGCTTCATCACTAAGTATGTAACTGACCTCCAATTTTAAGAGCTGAGCCTTTCATTTATTGCCTTTTGGAGACAGGTTAAAGCTCCTTGCAGAGAGCTTGCTGAAAATGCACGAGCTGGAATCCAGTCACTGGCAGCTTGGTTATGCTCTCTGAGGTTCTCTCTCTGTGTAAACTCTATTTAGTGTTGACAAGCAAAAGCAGTGGCAGTGCTACTGTTCCAGCACTGGGGAATATTCTTCTTTACCTTTTTTTCTTTTCTTTTTTTTTTTTTTTGTTATTGATCATGAAACTGATCCCCTTCCAGCAAGCTCTGCACAGGACCAAATAAAGCCATTGAAAGCAATTTGATACTTCTATTGGCAGGCTACGCAGATCAGATACTCCCTTGAAAGAGAGAGAGAGTTATAAACAAAGCTTAGAAGTCTAGGAATAGCCCCCAGCTCCAGCAAACCCTTAAAATATTTTGTAATTGTATCTTCAATCATGAATTAGCCAGGAAAAACAGACCTTTTTTTGCCTTTATATTTCACTGCTGTATGCTGTTTTTAATTGCCCACAGGCACACTGTTGTGATCTTCTTTGGAAGTTTAAAACCAGGATAAAAATGCAAATCTAATTATTTCTTTTATCTAATCTAATTAACTTTTACAAGTAATGATAGATGCACTGCAGCCTCCATCAAACATTTTAATAATGATGTTTCTGGACTGAAGAATAGGTAAAAGTACTGTAATTTATAAGCAGTCAAGATTATGGCAGTAGAAAATGTAAAATATTGTGGTGGCTTAATAAACTATAGCTGCAGTTTATTAATTTACAGTAGAAAGGATGCATTTCCCTTAAAGCCCAGTTTTCTTGTGAATTGATTCCCAGCCGTCACTGGTATATATTTTTACTGTTTTTGAAGCAGCTCAGTATTAAAAATAATATATATCCAACTGCCTTCTGCAATGCAGTTGTGTGCATTTGGAGGAGAGAAATGCTGTTTTGTGCCTGTGATTGTAGCTGGCTGCAGGATCACTCTGCCATAGGTGTGGCACCACAGCTCCTGCCCAGCTCCTGACTTGCCTGCTCTAAATTGGAACTGATCCCGTGGAGGAAAGACAAATACGCTCAACATCAAAGTCAAATGTTTCATGTTTTATTTATTATTGCATACTGGCTTATTAATGAGTTCTAAAGTCCTTGTGTGATAATTGCTCAAGCAAGAGATCTATTATCGGCCAGCTTTTCCCAGTAAAAGGCATCTTCATGGCTGGCTGGCTTGGAATTTTCTCTGTCAGCTGTGAGGAAAGAGAAGTGATGTAGGATCTTTGCCTCCTCTGAGCAGCACGTGCTACAATAAATATTCTGGTGATGCTCTCTATCCTTTTTTCAACCTCTCCCATACTACAAATGCTTTTGCATAGCAGCAAAGTGGTGGTGGCAGAAAAGACACAGGGTGTGAAAGGTTCATACTCCTCTGCTATTTCTAAGAGTCTGCTCTTACCCCTTGGTCCCCCACTGGCAAGGAACCTGCTAGCTGCTCTGCCCCTGAGGCCCTCAGTCCCTGGAAACAAGTTTTATCCTGGCAGAGCAGAATGTAGTTTTGGATTTGACTCTTAAAACTGTACACAGTCATGAGGGAGGCAGGGAGGTTGTGTTTTTAAAAAAATTTTGCTGTGACCTTTAAAGAGTTAAATTAGCTGTCTTGCAGTTTTCTAATTCATTGCATGACTTCTTTTTTCCTTATTTCGCCTACCCAAGTCTAAACAAATTGTATTTAATGCAAAAATTAAGCCTTGTGTATCTCTTTCATATGACTTCTCTAATTATAGAGCAGTAAATGGTGGAATAGCATATGTTAGCAACATGAGCAGCAGTCTATGAAATGAGCTACAAGTTAATAAAATGATCTTGTGGTGGTGTTGGCCAAATGTTAGCACACATGTTTCGAAAAGTGGTATTTCAACAGACTTGAAGAATAGGACTTTGGCACAGGGGTGCTGAACATGATCTGATGTGTGGAAATTAGTTAAACCAAAGTAAATGTCATTGTTTCTTGGGCTCATGTTGGTGCAGAAGATGATAGTAGATGTCCTCCCACTTTCCCTCTCCCATGTGTGTTTTAAAATTGGAAATGAATACATCGGCATCCCCAGCTCAAGTCCTGCTGCTTCCTCTGCCTGGGGCGTGCTGTGCTGCATCCTCACCAGTGGCTTAAGGGCTTGTTCTCAGCTGTGCCTCTGCCAAAGCCAGAGGCTAAAATCTCACTGATTCTATTCAGCCCAGACACTTCTTCTACAGGCTCCACTTACAGAGGAGCCTATGATTTGAGCCCTTTTAATTTAGAGGCAGATTATACCCAGCTCCTGAATAACAGTAGGGGATCAAGCAAATGTTTGCTGCTGCCTGGGGGTCACTCTTGGCTGGTGCTCTGCCCGTTCCAACCCAGTGTGGAGTGACTGCCGTGGCTGAGCCAGGCACCCTGGTCTAGCCCCCAAGCAGCTTGGCAGAGGTGATGCCCCTCTGAACCCCTCTGGTGCCCTTCTGGCAGTCTGGTGCTGCAGTCCTTTCAATATTGCAACATTTGGGATAACGCAGTAGTGATGCGCTGCTTGCTCCAGCACAAACAACCAGGTCTGCTCCTCAGTGGTGTGTGCACAAAGTGAAATGGGTACCTGGGAGTGGAAATGGTGCCAGCTGGCAGCCTGTCCAACAGGACTGACCCTGTGAAGTCTTGTTTGCTTGGGCAGTACCTGCTCAGGCAGTGTTTGATGACCTGTGTGCTAAGCTCACACACCTGGGCTGTGCAGAAGTGAGCACCTCTTGCAGGGAAGGACTTAGGATGTCAGTGTTGTGGTTGGAATATCAAAGATATAAATGCAGCAGGGATTTTAGGGAATGTAATTTGTTTCATTAGACAAACAGATGTAGCTGGAAAAAGCAGGCAACCATTTGGGCACGCCAGCCCTTTTTCATGTCTTACATCAGTGTAACATGGAAATATATCCCAGGACTGACAGGAACTGCTTGAGATATTGGCCTTTCATTTCTAATTAGTTACTTTTTCAGTGATGACTTTTATGATTGACAACCACGTGATGGCCAAGAAGGAAAACAATCAAGTTTTGCATTGCTTTTTTTTTTTTTTTTTACCCCTGCCACCTCCACTATTTGACGCACTAATCAGGAGATACTGAAAAAAGGAACAAGTTAATAAATGTTAGTATTGAAATGACTTGATTTATGGAGATATTCAGATATACAGGCAAGGCTGGAATGTGGTGATATCAGAGGTCAAAATTTCTGTCTGCAGAAGCAGGTATTTGGAGGAAAATGATGAAGTACAGCCCCACATTAAAAAGGCCAAAAGCATATAGCAAATAAATTGTAAAGTACTTCTTGAAATCTCACAGTAAAAACTTAAATTTATCAGATGAACTAAATCCTGGCCTTTAGGAATCAAAACATTTTTTAGTTGTAATTGCAGGAATATTCCAGAATGAAAGCATATTACTGAATCAATTTGAGCATAAAAACTTATTTTTAATATATTTAATATGATGACAGCAAGGAAGAAGTAAGTGCATTGCTCTCTGAACACATTCAGGAATTATGAATTCACATAAAGAAAGTAGTAGTATGTGCAATCCAGAAAATGAGCAAACTAGATGCTGTTTAACATTTGGTATACGCTTGATGGCATGTAAGTAAAAGTAAAGTGAATGAATATTTCTAATATTCACTGTTTTATGCAACCAGCTAATCCAGACACTCACAAAAATGTCAAAGCATAGTTCTCAAGGAAGATAAATGGCCTTGCCTGGGATTTACCTATCTAATCTTAAAGTTGTTAAAGTAAGGAAAAATTGGTTTATGACTGCAGTTTACGTGCTATTTCCCTTTGTCTGTAACATTAAAAACCCCTCTCCCCAAATAATTAGATAATATAGTGGCTTGTGTAGTATGCAAGGCTTTTGCTTCCTTGAAAGAACTAGTCTTTAATATAAATCTTGTATGTATCATCTTCAGCAAGTTGGGCATTTGCACAGCTTGGGTAAATTATGTCTATATTGAGAATCTAGAAGTTACACAGTGTGCATTCCATACTTGAGGGATGGGAAATAAAAATTGATATACTGTGCGGCACATGATATAACCCAGTGAAATATCTTTTAAATTCCAGAGGGATGCACTGACATCACCATGGTTAATTCGCATGCAGTAACTCCCACCAAATGTTATTAACTTTAAATTGAAATTTGTAATCATTCAGTAAAAAGAAAATAAATGATGTAAACAGTATACAATGGTGCATTATGAAATGCTGAATTAATCTTATTCACCACCCAAAATGACAGTGTAAGAAACCATTAAAGTTGTAACACCAAATAATAAAAGCAAAGAACTTCACAGTTGATGGTGAAGTGTGAAATCCATCTTGAGACACACCACTGTCACACAGAATGGAAGGGCATTTCTGAGTTAGGGAGCTTTATTTCAAAGTAATGTATTAGGCATTTTTATTCTGTAAATGAGAGATTAACCAGCTGGGGGAATATATGTGTAGCTTAACATCTAGATCAGGTAGACAAATGAGTTGCCTGGCTACTTGCTACAGGTAACAAAATAGTGCAATATATTCCTAATAGCCTAAGCACAGACTGGGGTTCTGTACTTGACAAAGCAATGTATAAAATATAATATATAGAGATAAACAGTACTCAGAAGGGGGGGTATGACACTTGTTTTTGCTCTGACAAGGAGTGATTGGTATGACAAACACTACTATCACATTTCTAGCTTTGCCTTTTCCATCTCATTGAATTTTATTGGTGATATATTTTCAGGATACTCATCTCCTCTGTAACTGCATATCTGAGTGTCTCATAAGCTGAAGTGCATTATCCTCACAACACTCTTTTGAGGCAGAATAAAAAGCATATAGATATTTGGGGGCATCTAATTTTAGATATCTAATTTGGGTGACTGAATTAGGACTTTTGGCTCCATATATAAAGCAGTCCAGGTGCTGTGAATTACCTTCTGTTGATTAGACAACAAGGTTCCTAATTTAAGCACCTCAGTTAAATTTCTGAAGTTACTCAATCCAGTTCTTATATGAAATTTGACAGACTCAGAATCTGTGGTTTCAGAGTTCATAGGGTGGCTATGAATTCTCTACCGTCTTGTTCATACTTTTTATCATGACTTTCTGTCAACTTATCACTTGCCTTAATTTAGTCTGTTGGAGCTTTTAGCCAGAGTGAATCCACTTCAGCCAGACAGAGAAATATTTGTTTGTTCCTCTCACCCACTGCCTGGCCACTAATGAAAACCATTTTGGGTGGCTTGAGTCTCCCATGCTCCTGACCAGAAGTACAGCCATTGTCACACACAAACAGGAAAAGTGGACAGGCTACTCTCACTGAAGTCTGTAGTTTCCCAAATCCACGTATTTTCCTTACAGATGTGGAGCAAGTTCTGTGGCTGTGAAACATCCTTTGAACAGTGGCTTTATTGTGAAGAGAAAATAAGTTTTTATTCGAAGAATGCCTGCACTTCTTGGCGGTCTCTCACACAGTTTGTAGGGCATTCAAGACTTACTTGAAACAGACTTGAATAATGTTTTTTTATTTAATCAAAATGACTGTTTCTAAATGGGGATCTTACATGCCACATTTTAGGCCAGAATATATTTTTACAGCCAAGTTATAAACCTCTGAAAAAGGGGGCTTATAATGGAAAGGTTGACACAACGTTAATTTTAGTGTTGTAAATGCAATGGTATAATTTTGGAAAAAAGCCTTTATAGCTCTGCTAAGATATTAATTGCAGGAAATTACAGCATATCCTATTAAAGTATTATGTCAGTGGCATACATAGCATATAACACCTTTGCATATTCTCCCTTGTTTTCACGGCAACATTTTGCATTTTGATCTGTAAAGAGTAGGTGGATAAAGTGGCTCAGAGTTTCTGATCACTTTTGCTCAAGGGGAAAAATCCACCCTGGGGTAATGCTTGCTTATGGCCAACTCCAGAATCTTCTATTACCAGGTAAATCTGATATGGGCACTGAGGAATGAAGCAAATTCTGCTCAAACAAAAGTCTTTACTTTGTTTCGTGGCTTGTGGACCAAAGTTTTTCATTTGAACCCAATTCAAATCAGGTGTAGCCAGGTTCCTTCCAGAATGAAAACTACTTTTATAACACACTTATTTTTGCTGGTAATGGCTTAATTTTCATTTACTTACACTTTCAGAATCATTCCTGACTGCTACTGTGGCTGCATAGTAGACAGAGTCATTTTCCTTTTTGGAGTCTGTTCAGTGAATTATTCAGAAATGCACTTTATTTTCGTGTGGTGAAGGCAAAGGTGTAGATCCCTATTAAGCTGAACAATGTAAATGTGTACATTGCATTGTACACTTTTTGTTACTAAGAAATAGGTAATTGATTTCATTTCTGCCACTTTTAGGATTCCAGGGGCATGATATAATAGCGTCGTGTTTTCTATGCAGAGATGTTTTCATAAAGTTATTATTTGTTAATATCTTGACTTTAATATACATGGAATTGTACCCCTTGATGACAGTCTAAGGATGGATGGTTTTTAACCATGATTGCTATTTTTAACAAAAATGAGTTATTACTGCATCAGGTTTTTTTCTGACTATCAGATCCTCAGGGACAAGTGGGCCATATCTTCATATTTGTGAAGCACTTCATGTTGAGGTCAGAATCCTGCCTGGTGCTTTTCATTGCTACAGTGGCACGAATTTGCAGTGAGGAATATCAATAACAACATTCACAGGGGTTTGCTTAATGCATAAATGGGATCTGGAGTCCTGATATTTTATGTCTTCCCCTTTGACAACAGTGGAACGTGCACAAGTCTTTACACCAAAAAATAAAAGTCCTGACTTGTACAGTTGATGAGTTTTTAACAAGATGGGAGAAAAGGCCTTCTCAAAGACCCCACTGATATGCAAGTTCATGGGACCATTGATGTTTTCCATTAATTGCAGGGCTTTAGCATATAACCATCAACTATATCTGGTTTTACTTATCAAATCCAGAACTGCTTTTTCTCTGCCTGCTGAGCAGGGAAAGCTCCATGCTGCACCAGTTTCTTTTTTACTTGGGTCTCCAAGTATCATCAGGATTAAAGCTGTCAGAACAGTCAGCCCGCCTTATTTTGTGGTTTTCAATACAAAGCATAATATTGTTGCTTGAGAAATGGCAGGCTTTCAATGTGTTAGCTAAAAATTGTGGAGTGGACAAAATAAAAAAAACCCGCCCCTGTTAATAGCAGGCATTGAAATGCTGCTTTCACCATTCCAGGGAGAGAAGATACAGCTCTGTGCTTTAATTTGTTTTTATTCTACACCAGTAATTTTTCTGCATTGGCTTAATCCTACACTCAAGTATAAGGAAAAACTCACGCTCAACTTAGTGAGAGTTTTGCTTCATTGAATGCAGTGCAGGGTGCCATTTCCTCAGCTGGTGTTGTTCATGTTCTTTCCATTTATGTCAGTCTGATACTAGAAGTACAGAATTAGGCCCTCTTTTTAAATACAAAAAGGAGCTCACATGGAAATGACAGCATTTCATTTTACTTTTTTTCTTTTTTATTAACTGTAAAATATTCCTCTGCTCTGTGTGTGAATTTTTATTTGGGGATAAGTGTGTCCATCCACCACAGAGAGCTCAGAGGTAGCTGATGTATTGTGTATGAGTATTTTTGTCTTGCATGTGTTTACTTCAGCTATCACTTTGTGCAATTAAGTTGTTTGTTTTTTTTTAATCATCAGAGTCCTTTCTCTTTTGTTTTATCCAGGACAACATGGACGTATCTTTGTGATAATGCTTTGTAAAGAACAAAACTAAAATGATATCCTTATTACTTTCCTTTTGGTTTGTTTTAATTAAGAAAAGTCTCTTCCTATGCAAGGCTACAAATCTGTAATTTTATTTACCCTGTCATTTTGCCATCAGTTGAAATATGCAGGTATTTTAGACATAACTTTAGGAGGAACAGAATATACCAGTAATTTATACAATAGACACTGATGATTATTGACCATTAAAGAGCCGTAAAACATTTCCTGTATGAAATAGATATAGCATCAAATGTCTTTATTTCTGACAGTAAATGTTTCAGGTTTACTTCACAGACATTAACGTTATTGCATAAAGGTAAAAACCTGGCTAAACTCTGGCAAACAGAGGTCACTTCTTAATAAACGTGAGGAGTTGCAAGCAAAAGAAAAAAAAAAAATACTTTGAAGAAAGTCGCGGGCTCATGTGTATATTAACCAGAGCAGATGAAATGATTTATTGGGTTTTATACACAATCTGTAAAGGGTAAGCATTGCTAACAGAATGAGTGGCAGCCTCAGGGAGCTGAGGAGCCCCCAGGGACCAGCCTTTGTTCCTCTGGACTTGACAGACATGTGTCCCTGTTAAATGAGGGCTTAATTCCTCTCATATGTGCACAATTTCCAAGCTCAACAAAGGCAGCCAGGACCGGAGCTATTTAAAAGAGCCAGCTCAGGAGGAAGCATTCCTGGAGAAAGGGGATGCTAAGGGGCTAATTACTCACCATAGTTCANGCTGGGTTGACAGTTGGAACTGATGATTTAAAAGGTCTTTTCCAACCTCAATGATTTTGTGACTGTGGTATAACTGAGGGAAAAGAAAAATAAAGAAACAAAAAAAAGAGTGCACTCATTTCAATTTTAGTCTGCAATGAAAATCACTATCTCTTTAAGCTCTTGGAAAGAATTTTTTCAGAGTGTCCAATGTCGTCCTCTTCTTTCTCAGCCTCTCCTTTTCTCGTGTATAGTAGCAGGAATTGTCATTAGTGCTTATTGCTTTATGTAACTATGATAATTAATATTGTCCAGATAAATGATTCAGCATATGTAAAGCATATTAATATTTACTTAATTACATGTCTGGTGGGGTATGCTTTTTATAAGTCTCTCACTGCATATTTAAATATGTCTGAATATGTGTTTAAATATGTAAGAAGACCTTTATGGTGCCTTTTGTGCAGTCTAGTGGTGCTACCCCTTACAAGCAGGTCTTTTCCACCCTTTTTCCAACCTGGGGCTCAGGTGCCTCCTGTGTTACTGGCAGCTGGAATTCTCTGTGGAGAATAGGCCCATAGTTTGACAGGCTGATGTAATTTATTTTTAATTTTAATGTGGAAAACACAATTATTTTCTTTGGATAGTGATAGAGAACTCTGTTGTTACCTTGAGAGAAAGATGAGCCATTCCAGAGCAGCAGTTTGAAAATGTTGTGGTCACCACTGGCAAAGCACTTTGTCAAGAAATACTGCGTGGTTTCAGGCTTATTTCCTACTCTGAAACAAATAGGGAACTCCCTTGTGAAACAGGCAGCCCTTCTGATTCTTCTCAATCAGAACATACTGATCCTCTTAAAATCAGAACCCAAACAGGTGGAAAAAAAAAAGTGTTTTCCTATTGCTCTGTGAAGTCACTGGCTGAACAGGCTGCACCATTCCATAGGAGAAGGCTTTGTGGTGCATGGCATCAAAGTTTGTAATTCATGCTCAGGATATGGTGCATGTGCAGCTGTGAAAGCTGAGACAACAGCAGCAATTATAAAATGCCTTTGGTAGAAGCAACTTGCTTTTTGGATCAGTTTTGTCATGTGATTTTTATATTATAACCTTATTTTAAATTTCCAGTTCAACTGCCCACCTTCAGAACCAATGTACTATATTATTTACAATATAATGATTATAATTATCAGAATTTTTTTAAAATTAGTTGAGAAACTTACAGTCTCAGATCTACATAAAAGAATTGCAATTCAAAAAGTATTAGAGAAATATTTTTTTCCTAATTTCAGTATTTTGATTCAGTATATCCATTACACAATCCAGGCAATGTAAGCAGGTATGCTCATAGAATTAACTGAGCAGTTTTTATTCTTTGAGCTTCTATTATATGTATAGGAAGAGGGTAAATGGACAAGCTACAGGTTGCAGAGTGCTAAGAATGAAACTAGTTTCAAAATTTTAAATGCTTTAAATCTTTCCTGAGTAGACAGTCCTCTAGCAATAAGAAGAATTAAAGATTTTGGGGGCAGCATTTTAGATGAAAAATATCTATTTCTTTTCTGGGAAGAATGGAATGGATGATGGATCACTGGAATGGCATGTAGAACTCTTGGCTTATCTACTCTTTCCAGGCTTTGCTTTGTCATGTTGAAGAAGGAAAAACAGCAGTAGGAAAGAACACACAGTGTTCCTTAGCACTTGTTGAGAAGGATTTTTTAAAAGCTGCTATTAAGTAAATAAACTTCTATTTCTTCTCATTAAATAAATGAATTCTTCTGGGATAGAAGCCACACACCTGTCCCAGGCCCTACTTACCTGTGCAAATCAGGAATTCCTGCACAGAACAGTGCATCTGCACATCTGCCTTCTTCATCCTGGTGACAGACTGACACCTGCCAGGGCTCACAGCCACCCATTTATTTCCCTTCTCCCTAGAGGTGACACAGTACCCAACCCTTGATGAGCTGCAGCATCCAGGACCATTAAGATATTCATGCTACAAAGGTTTATATTGCAGGGTGCAATCCTGCCTGGATTAAAACACTGCTTCAGAGGAAGTTAAGGAGCCACATATGTGCAAGGACATTTGGTAGTTAAAAGGCCCAGGGAAAATGGTTTAACCTGGATTCCATGTAGATTCTGACTAAGCCTTTCTCTAAAGATTTGTTCTCATTTTCTGGAGGAGGAGGGGTTTCTTGCCAAGAGACTTTCTTTCCATCTGATTGAGAGAAAGCACCTTCTAATCAGAAAGGAAGGTCCCACACAGATTATTGTCTTGTCATGCTATGCCAGGACCCAGATTTCACTGAGGCTTCTGTGAAGAGCTGCTGAGAGAATTAAAGCTCTGGCTCCACAGTACTTAACTTAGCTTTTTTTACAGTAGAAATAAAGAAGATGAACTAATGCTTATTGCTACCAGCTAAGAATGAACTTTTATACCTTTGCTGCCTTGCTGTCTTGTTACAGGAAAGAAATGTTAATCATATAAAAGCAGCATATCTCTCTCCTGAAGAAAGAGGGAATAATCAACACTTCTCACATTCTTGCTGCCTGACACTTTGACTCAGTGTTGCACTTCTCCCAGTTTCTTAGATATTTTTCTATATTTACCAGCAGCTACCTTTGTCTTGTGGGAGGTTTATTACTATTTGCAGCTTACTTTCATAAAATGCTCATAATGAGTGCAAATTTCAGAGTCAATCTGCCTGTTTGTTTCCTGTGTTTACCATAGCATTTAGTTTTAAAGAAAAAAATCTGCACAGTCCCTGAAAGCAAAGAATTTTTGACATAAGGACAGAACTTTCAAATATCTGGGCTGTGTGTCTCTCTGTCAGAGTTCCAGCTGAAGAGTTTTGGACATAATAGGTAATTAGGTAACAACATTTAAGGTATAGGAAAAGGTCTAAAAGGTATTGCATTCAGTTAAGATTCATGAAATTAGTGGTCCTGCTAAAGCCTGTCAGCTTGTCCTGGAAGTAAAGGCTTTAGACTAACCTGTCCCCATATTAGAACTTGAATAATTCAATTGGGAAAGAGATGTTAAAATGCCCTAAATTCAGGCAAAGTTTTGAACTGGGCTTATACTTTAATAGACAGTGGAGAAACAAAAGTCTGTGTTTGCATCTCATGCAAAAGCAAGCACGCACAAATCACATTTCTTACCAAACTACTTGCTCTGGATAGGCACATGCTTCCCATGGAAACAGAGCCTTGGGGACTGAGCAAAATAATGCTCTCTTTCCTTCTCTGCAGAAGGTCTGCACATGTCAAAGAAAAGAGAGTGAAAAAGATTTCATTTGTGGTGATACATTTCATCTCAGCCTACATATTTTCTGCAAATTTACCAGTTAGAATTTTGTTTGGGGTTTCAGTGATTTGCTTGGAACACGCTGCACAATTTGAAAAAGGATCTTACTGGGAGATTTTGCTCCACAGGAACAGTCAATCTGTCACCTGCTGTGGCTCTCAGGTTCTTCCCTTTGTTATGTTGGCATTGCTGAGGCATAGTTAAAATGTTTTCCATTTTATGCACATGAAGTTTTGTCAAACTAATGCTTTTCTGAATGTTTGGTAGCAGTGCTATGATTTTGCTGACAATAGTTCTATCTAAATTAGATTTATGGAACTGACTGAAATAATTGAGGTTTTGGTGCATTGGGAACTTAAATTATATAAGTTTCACTTAATTTATTCCTTTTTGTAATACTCCATACTCTAGGATCAAGTGTTCTATCTAACATACCAGGTGCAAGAGAAGTGCTTTAATTTCATTAGGGTATTGCTATAGTAAGAGGGTTTCAGACAGATCTGTAGCTTCCACATTTAATCCATAAATTTAAAATTATTTTTCAGTAATTTGAAGCTAGAAACTATTTGCCTTAAAATATACTGAGCTGTTTTTTGTGTACCTTAGGAAGGAGGTACAACTGTGCCTGGACAAAGTCT
>VZTT01064990.1:67505-80807 GCA_013400855.1 Buphagus erythrorhynchus | reverse complement strand
TGTTCAGGCATTTCTTTGGAACCAGTTTATAATTTCTTTGCTTGTTTTGCGTGAGGGGTGCAGCCATAGATGTGGATTAGGGAGCTGGTGATGCCTCAGCCACATTCCTTCCAGGGCCCTAGTTGCTGTGGGGAGGAGGATGAGTGAGATAAAATCTTATTTCACCCCTTTTCTGATCTCCTTATGCATCTGGCAAGCTGTACCAAAACTTTAGGCTGCTACAAGAAGGTGTGTTTTCACCCATCTTTGCTTCCCCACTCAAACAAATGTGGCAATGGCACCCAACCTGATTTTGTTTGAATTTTTTTTTAATGCCCTTTGACTTCAAGCCTAATTGCAGCTTATAAATAGCTTATAAACATTAGTTAGTGTCAAAGTGCACTTGCTGTTTCCATGCAGGTGAGCTCTCCACAGGTTATAAAATAAGAGAAGTTGATTGGTTCTCAAGCAAAACAAATAGGTGCTAAAATGTGGTTTTGAGGCATTGGAGATTTTAAGAATGTCTTTTTAAACAATCTGGATGTAAACAGATTAGTTGAAGACAACTTCAGTAAAGATAGCTCTCTTGAACCATCTACAAGCCTTTTGTCAAAGAAAGCTGAACTATGACTAAATCTGTGAGTGGTATGAATTATTAGGTGATGAATTTTAAAAGTAGTGTCCAGATGTAAATAGTGAAAGCATCCAAAATATTACTCAGCAGCTGCAAGAGCTATAGGAAAAGCTGACATGACAAATTTAGTCATTTCTTAATCACTTTCGTTAGGCGGTATTGTCAGTTCCAAGAGGCAAATTTTCATCTTGATTTAAGCCTATAATAGAAATGGCTGAAAACTGAGAAGTTCTCAAAACTGTTTACTTACAAAACACCTTTTAAGTCATTTTGGAAGCTTCCTATGACCTAGAAGTAATGTTCCTTACACATGGTGAGATAAAAAATATGCTTTTAGACAGTTTATATCAACAAAGCATTTTTTTTCTGCCTAAAAGAGTGACCTTTACGTGTGTGCAAGTGGTAAAAACAGGCTTAAATGTATTATTTACAGCTATATCAAAATTTATTAATTAGTTACCTTTGGTTTAAATAAAATTGATTGTTAAAGCAGAAAGTAGAGGTTGGTATGAATTCTATTCTGCAGTAGCTTTCAGATAAAAGAAGCAGTGACCCAACTCATTAGCCCTTTGATTTAATATATTGACACTTGGGTACGAATAATTCCGTTTAGTGGCTTCTGCTTCCCAGGGATCAATTTAATTAGTTATAAAATGTGACTTCATGTCAGGAGGCAGAAGAAATGCTGACGTTAAATAAAGTCATACGCAATTTAAACAATAAAGCTATCGATGCCTGGTTAAAAGTTAATGATGCACAAAAAATGGCTTAATAGAGACAACCTCAGCAATGAAAGTGATGGTAGGAAAATTAAGCTAAGTGGGTGAATGAGAAATGGTGATGTTGTTGGATTGTTAAAACAAATTCATGGATGGCCTGATGGTTCATTTCATAGTACTGTGTGTTTCTGATTTAAATACATGTTTCAGGCTAAGCCTGTGCTTTTGTATGAGGAGTGACAAGAAGTAGTCTGAAACCTTTCTCCTTTAGATTCTAGAAAAGGACAAGACAATTTACCTGTGTACATTCATCTTTGATGTGTCCCTCTGGGACATCTTGGCATGACACAATATTAACCATAATGGCCTCCTATTATAATATTACAAGTACTAATATTTGCACAGTTGGTTGAGACCCCAGTCAGGATCACTGTCATGTTCTGGTAGGTGCTGCTTATGCACTGTGCAAATAAGGAAGGACAGTTCATGCCCTGAAGAAGGGAAGAATTTAATGTTAAAGCACTATATCCTTTCAAAACCCATTTAATGCTGTAGATGTAATCTACTTATGTTATCTAAGTAGAGTAAGAGGGTTTAGTGAAGGAAATAACAACCCAGAAAATTCTGGGAGTTACAGTTTGCCCTTCCTTTTGCCTTCTGTCACTCCTTATGAACATACAGATACACTAGAACCCTTCAGAATTATGATTCCATTGTTTTCTCATTTTCTGGCCTGCTTTGAGCATGGCAAGGTAAAATCCTTGCTAAATGACTTAAATAATAATCTGCAAATCTATATTCAGACACTGGGCCAAATGAATAAAAAATAATTCTTGTCTTTTTATGGGTAGCGCACAAGGATTTTCCAAGTAACTGTGTGTTGTTTCTATTTCTGTGAAACACTGCTCCAATTTAATACTGAATTGCAATGGTCACCTCTTTTAAAGATGTAGGAACACTTAGCTGAATATGCTGAATAGATGCTAGATCCAAAACATGTGGACATATGTGAATCCTTAGCTTAAAAACGTACATTAGACAAATGGTGTCTGACACAGAAATTATTATTAGAAATAACAAAAAAAGCTTTTCATTTGCTTGTAATTTGTCACTTTTAAGATGAGACTGGAGTTAGTCCACCTGTGAGGGAAAAAAACTGATATCAAAGTGACTTGATGTTGAGCTAAGCCTTGTTATGCTTTCATTTCCAAGAATCCTTGCAGGGGCACACAGGTTCTGTTTAGGAAGCCCAACTGTGAAAACGGACAGTAGCAAATGAGGCAATCAGATCATAATTTTTAACAATTGTACACAACCTGATTCACCCCCAGCCTTCTGGAAAGCTCGAAGGGGAGCAGCAGGCAGCAGTTCTTACCTGCTAAAAGCATTACCAGCAGCTACGGTAACTCGCCCAAGCATAGAGGGGCTGTGCCTTAGAATAAAACCTCTGTGTGTCAGAGGGATTTTCAGACTGCACAAGAGTTATGTTTTTTTTGCTAATGTTAGGCAAACTGTTTTGTCTTTGCATTGACTTTACATTGGCCACAGCCTACACAGAGGGAGCTGCTGGAAAAAAGGGGGACATTAATACTTTTTACTGTGTGCGGGCCAGCCAGCAGTTAGAGAGGGGGCCCATGTTTTCTTAGGGCTCAGATGGCAAAGCTAAGTATTCAGCCTACGGCAGGAAAAAAGTGCCTTTTTTGTTTTCTGGCTGGAGAGTCCAAGCATTCCCAAAGGAACACAATGAATGGCCCATTTTGTCTGACACTGTTTCGTAGACATAGAATTCTTGTTTTTTCATAATTATTCTTGCCCGTCACTGGGTGTGCACATGACATTTGAGCGTGGTTTAAAGTCTTAACACACTCATGTGCCTGCAATAAAGTTACTCATAACAATCCAGGCTTTCTGCAGACAACAGAGCAGGGTCTGTTGTTTTCACAAGTCACAGCAGCTGGGAGGCAATTGTGAAGACAACAGCTTAATCTAGCTGGAAAATACAGGAAGAAGAGAATATACACTCAATTTCCTTCCATATTATTGCAAACAATGCAGAGGGCTTTTTTTTTTGTTGTGGCTTTTTCTTTTCTTTGCTCTGGGTGGTCTGACTGAAAATGTGAGTGGCATAAAATACACTAGTAAATGTACTTTGAGTTTTCAACTTGTTGCATTTCTGTGTTCATGCTGATGTGTCTAAATCTGTTAAGGGGTGAGAATATTAATCTACATGAGCACTTTAAAAGTCATACAATAACAGCCTTATTTTTGACCTCATCTACACAGTGTTTACACTGGTGCTGGTTTACAGCATATGTTGCAGTTGCTTCTGAGTTACACTAGTATAAATGAAACTGGAACCAGGAACTTAGTAAAAATTTCGTTGCTGAAAACATCTATTTTAAACAACTTTATTGAAAGAAAAAAATAAAGCTAGGCAGTCTTAGACATTTGAAAGTTGTGTTTTAGCTTCTGTGTAAAAGGACAAGGGCACTCAGCAATTTGTTTCTTTATTGCGTGCTTCTGAATCTGTAGATTAATCATATTTGTAAATGCTTCATTTATTTCAGAAGCACATTTACAAACAAAGCATGCAATAAATTAACATGCAAACTCAGTTAAAAAGCATCATAAGTAGGCAGTGATCAGATAGTTTTTACCCTAGCTGTATTTTCTGGTGAAGTTTTGTGAAATACTAGGGGAATGATCTTTTTTTTTTCTTAATGCATGGGATGAAAAGTGAAAAGGAGCACATACTCCAGTTGTTATGTCAACACCAGAAGGAGTGAAATGCAAATTAACAGGAATTCTGTTGCAGAGGTGGGAGTAGTTCAGCAGTCACCATTAGATGTGGTTTCAGTGAGGGTAAACGTTCCTCTTAAAGAAAAGGTGATATTTATCCAGTTGCAGTAAAGGTACCTTCCTTTCCTGCTCTTGGGAATGCTACATGCAGCAGATTTCCAGTAACCATGGCAGACAACTCAGATGGGAAAGATTTTTTTTATGCATAGCACAGAGGTTCTAGCAGTGGCTAGTAACAGCAAAAGCCAGTCAGACAGTGAGTATGGAAATAAATGAGAGATCTGAACATGGTGCAGGCTTCCAGGAGGGAGAATCAAGATGTACACTGGAAAAAAATAACAATCTGAATGCTGAGATGGGTTGGGGTTGTGTGCTGCTTGTAACAGAGCTGCAAACAGCACAGTCCCACAGGCAGCAGCCACCAGTGTGGCTTTCACCTCTGGGTGAAAGTGCAGTGGGTGCTGCTCCATTCAGCTGCAAAATAAAGCAGACAGCAGTGATACCACAGAGACTTCTGCTCTGTTCTAAAAGGCAAGGATGGACATTTCTGGGTCTAAGCATTAAATCATTTCTAGACATTACTGACCAACAGTAAGCAAAACCTCTTCCTGTGTTTTCCTTAAAGTACATCACCACACCTCTCCCCTTCACATCCCTTAAAAATGCAATGCCAGTGTGGTCAAAAATAAGCATGTAGGTTAGCTGGTCTGTGCATCTCACATTAATCCTGTTCAGCCCATTTGCCCCCACATCTCAGAAATTCTTTATTGGTATCCTTTTTTTTTTTTGTATTTTCTTCTGCTCCACTTTTGTAGTTAGATTGATTTATAATGAGAAAATAAGCAAAAAAACCCAAACCCCAACAACCTAAAATGTATTTTCAAAGGGGTACCTAAACCAAAATAGAAGATTACATGCTGAAAAGTCTTATTTACCTGAAAAGATGGTGGAGAAAATCATGGGCTAACAAAACAGGGAGTTTGGATAAGAGAATTGTTTAATCTGAAGACACTTGAGTGCAGTAGGAGGGTTTTAGAAAAATCACAATTTTAATTGGTTTCAGCTGCATATGTCTATCTTAAAAACCAGATGTTTGTAGGTGTCCTCATTTCCTTGATGTGGTGCTACTTTTATGTCTCAGCTTTTCCTGAACTTGTGACAATGACCATCCTAAAGACAAGAAAGCCAAATGTGTTTCACTGTGGTCTCCTTCCTTATAATGAAAGTTTATTGACAGCTTTTGGGCATCACTTGGTATCAGTGGCCTAAAAAGGCGAATTTACTGCTGGATAGCTACCTTGAATACAAGAAAACCTACCCCCCAAAAAAGACAAAGTGAGAGTTAATGTTAAGAGTTTTGTAAGGAGACTGAGGGCGAGGAGTGAAGAGATTAAGGGAAGGAGAAAAAAATTGTTTGATAAATAGAGGAGACAGAAAGAAATCCAGCAATAATAGATGTGAGTGATTTAAAAACCACTTTCTTTTTGTTACTCATGTAACTGTGATTAGCCCAGCTGGGTTGCTGACTTCCTCACTCAGCAGCAAACCTATTAAATGTATCATGCTCAAAGTACAACTCCTGATAAAGGTGGTCTGCCCAGAGTAAGCATTGCAGAAACACAGGTTTTATGTGTCCCAGGAAGTAATTTAAATGGAGACTATCCAGGAGTACAGCAGGGGAATTGTATAAATGGATGGATCTAAGAACATGGAAATCCTGAGTGAGGGATTTGGGAAAAGGAGGGAAGCATGTTCTACATATATATATGTGAAATATATGTATGGTTAAGGTTATTTGTAAAAAATATATCTATAGAAATGTGTCATAGATATATGTACAGATCTGTCTATTCTATGTGCACCTGTGTATATGTAGAACATGCTTGTATATTTATAGGATGAACTACATAAACATAGCTACACACTTATGAATTTATATATGTAGAGAAAGAGATATTCGTTTTTATTTAAAAAAAAATGTCTAATAGGAAAGCTTCTGCTTGTTGAGATGTGTGACTTTATCCTGCAAAGTACTACATACAAACTTCCACAGTCCACTTTTTAGGAGAAAACAAATTTCCCTAAAGTCATCCTCAGTACACTTAGACATTGCTCACACGTGGATGTGGTGCTGGAGAGCTCAGGTACTACAGGTACACATCTGAAATATTTTGCAGTGTTTCCTGTGTAGCTGGACACCAAAATACTGTGCTTCAAAATGGAGCACAGCAGCTCACAGGTAAACACAGATGTAAGAACTGGAACAGAGCTATTGGAAGAAGCTTTTTGTCTTTTGGAGGCCTATTTGGATGGGTATTTTTGTAGAAATCTTTCTCTTGCTTCCTGATTGCCTGACCCAATGATGAAAATTATGACAGGGGTGTCTTTCTGGATCTGGTTGTCACTAGGACAAGCCATTGCAGCTCACAATTTTGCAAATTTTTATTATGTTAGACTGATCTGTTGGACTCTCTACCACCAAGTCAGCCCTCTCATCCTTACTCTTAATTTATTTTCTTTCTCTATCTCTCTTTCATTCATCTTCCAATGAATAAAAAGTGTCAGCACTAACTAGTTCCTACTTTGGGAAAAAAGTAGCACTTCAGCTGCTCCTGCAAATTCTTTCACCCTCTGAGCAGTGATTAATATACAGGTTTAAGAAGAATATTTAAACAAAACCTGGAAAAAAAAAGGAAAAGAGCAAATATGCAAGCTAATGGTGTACCCTGAGGTGAGCAAAATGCATTTTTTTAACAAGCCAAGCATAGCAAAAAAGCTATTCTACAGTGAAATTAATAATTACCAGAAAGATTTGCTAGCATTATTGTTGTATCCTTTATGAGAATATGAGTAACATGCTTAAAAAACATGGGAAGTGTGAATCAAAGCCCAAAGATTCAAAACGGTCTCTAATTTTTAATGTGAATTCTATGCATATGCCCCTGGTGCATCGACTGAAATACAGTGTGTGGATAACAACTGCCTTCAGAGTGGTGCCACTTAACCCGAAAATTGGATCTGTTCCTCTGGTAGTGTGGATTCCTAATTTCCTTCACCAGCCTGTTTTAACAAAGCTTAAAGGTAGGAGGGCATCTTAGTGCCACATGTACTAGGTGCCTGGCTATAATACATGGTTTCAGCTCCAAATATTTTCTGAAGGCAAGGTTTGTTTATTAACTGAACCCCATGCTGAGATCCAATCAATCTAATACAGGCTTAGTTTGAACATTCAAACGTATGCCCATACATCTTGGGCATATATCTTACATAATGATGTTGGCCCCAGACATCTTTCTGGGTTTGTTTATGTCTGTTATGGATTCCCCTCATTATCCATGCTGTTTGAGGGATTCCCTATGGATTCAGCCAGTTTATTGCATACTTTTTTAATTTTATGCCAAACTGAATGTTCTGAGTGGCAGCTCGCAGGGTAGCTCTGTTACAGCTTCCTCTCAAACCCAGAGATGAATGCTGTGATTAAGGTTAAATAAAATAATATGGAAACCAACAAGCTGCAAAAGGGTATGGAAGAGAATGCCCCAGGAGAGACAAGAGGGTTATAGAAGTAATGGGAACGATAAAACATTAAGATGTTGACTTCTTTTCCTTTTAATTATGGTTAACCATCAGAGCAACAATTTGGTGGTTTACAAGGTCTTCCTCATTGAGCATCTATATTAATGACACTGGGAAAGCTCATTTATTAAATTCCACTAGAGTGAAGGGATGCTTTAATATGCCAGTTGCTGAGTACATCTGTGTGTGCAGGCAGCTCCCAGTAACATTAACTGGAGGTGCATATGCAAATTGGTGGAGAATGGAGGCTGAAATATAAAGACAAGAATTCTATGGGCCACAGTGTTCTTGGGAGCCTGTCCTGCTCCACTGGAGTAAGTTTCTCAAACATTGCCCTTCTCATATTCAGTATATAGCACTCGTTTAGTTCTTGTAGCAGAGTTTACTGGGAGTAATATATGGCCAGAAGAAACTCGGGATAAAGGACAGGTTTTACTTATAAGGCCTTTGCATTATGGAAAAGGTTGTTTTCAATCTGAAAACTCAGATTTATAAACACTTAATTCATCAGTTCCCCGTGCCTTTCATTTGAAATAAACAGCCAGCAATATTATTTTAAAATAAGGCAGAAGGTGTAACAAAAATGAAGTAATGTTTTGAGAAATAGGTGATTGATGATTAAAAAACAGAGAGAGAAGGGGTGGGGGGTGTCAGTCCGGCATTCATTAGTCAGGCAAAACTTCGGTTTGAGCATGCATTAAGTCAGGAAGACCAGACAGTGTGTCTGGAAAATGATTCTTTCTTTGAGAAGTAGTCTCTCAAAAATATCCCCTTGTTTCTTAAAACTAAAGGCATCCTTTGACCGACTTAGTTGTTTTATAGCTATTGATGCTAGAGAAAACAAAAGAAACTTTAAAACCTGGAGACATAAACATCATTGAACCATCCCCTTTAAAAGGAAAAAAAAAAAAAGAGGGAGGGGGAGAGGGGGTTGGTGTGGAGGGGAGAGTGAAAAAAAAGAGAAAGAAATCACAGTGGATGTTTTCCAGGAGGGCACATGCTATGCTGTGTAAAGGGGCTAGTGTAACAAGAAGTCATCTATTCTTGATTTCTTGAGACAGCTAGAGCTTTGTGCCTTGTGTAGTTTCTACGTTTTAAGAGCTTGTTCTGTGTAGCAGAAATAATACAATAAATGGGTTTAACCACATTTGTCTCAGCTAGACAGCCTGCTTTGTCAAAGATTGCTGGTACAACATAAACAAATTATGTGTTTGTAGTGCTTTTCAATGAAAGCCTATCTAACAGAGCGGAGATTGTGTTTCGGCAGCTGTAGATTTAATCTCCTACCTGTCAGTTAAAGCAGGCATTTCCTGAGCAGATAAGGCCTGGCTGCAGAGGGGGAAGCGGCCAGAGCTGGACAAAGGGCCATTGTTACTGCCCCGGAGCGGAGCGGAGCGCGGAGAGAGCCCCGAGCCCCGAGCACCGAGCCCGCAGTGCGCGGAGCGGAGCGGAGCGGCGACACAGGGACAGGGATAGGGATAGGGACAGGGATGGGGATAGGGACAGAGAGAGCAACAGAGACAGGGACAGGGATAGGGACAGAGAAAGCGAGAGAGAGAGCGACAGAAACAGGGACAGGGACACAGCGAGCGGCTCCTCCGCTCTGTGCTGGGGCTCTGCCGGCCGCAGGGATCACCGCCCCGACCCAAGGGATCACCCCGGCTCCATGGATCACCCTCCCAACACAAAGGATCACTCCAATCCCTGGGATCCCCACCCCGACCCAAGGGATTACCCCAATCCCAGGGATCTCCCCGATCCCAGGGATCATCCCCCCGGCTCGCTGGGCGCGGTGTCGCTCCATCCCGAGCGCGCCCGCAGCGCTCCCGGCTCGGTGGCCTCGAGTGATGCTGGAGCTCGGGAGAGCCGGGGAGAGCCAGGGAATGGCAGGGTGGGCACTGCTTCCCACCAGGATCCTGTGCAGGAAGGGCAGGGCAGCACTGGGGGTTTACACCTGAGCTAAGGGACAGCACAGCACTGTGGCTTTATACCTGAGCTAAAGGACAGTGCAGCACTCTGGGTTTATACCTGAGCTAAGGGACAGAACAGCACTGGGGGTTCATACCTGAGCTAAAGGACAGCACAGCACTGTGTGTGGGTTTATACCTGAGCTAAGGGACAGAGCAGCACTCTGGGTTTATACCTGAGCTAAAGGACAGCACAGCACTCTGGGTTTATACCTGAGCTAAAGGACAGAGCAGCACTGGGGGTTCATACCTGAGCTAAAGGACAGCACAGCACTCTGGGTTTATACCTGAGCTAAAGGACAGAGCAGCACTGGGGGTTCATACCTGAGCTAAAGGACAGCACAGCACTCTGGGTTTATACCTGAGCTAAGGGACAGCACAGCACTGTGGGTTTATACCTGAGCTAAAGGACAGTGCAGCACTGTGGGTTTATATCTGGGCTATAGCTGTTGCTGGAATTCCAATAGCTATAGTTGGATAAGAAATACCCAGCGCTCATTTTAAAGATTTCCGGATTTCCTGCCTTATTTTACCTTTCTGAAGGTTTTGTTCTTTCACGATGCTTTTGTGGGTTGATCACAAATGCTGTGGAAGGTTGAGAAGCCCACAGCACACACTGCAGAGGGGCAGCTGCTGTAGGCAGCACGCAGGCTGTGTCTGTGTCACTGGAAGTTTACAAACTCTGATTTGTAAACTCAACTCTCCCAAATTTGCAATAATTACCATGTACCAGCGGTGGCAATCACCTCGGTCATACTGTGCAGACACACCAGTTCCTTGGATGCTTTTCTGAGTGAAGATAGCCAGATCATGCCAAAATCTGAGGGATCCTAGGAAGAGATGGAACAAATTAATTTTTGCATGCAATCAGTATTCTGATTTGACTTTGATCTCTAGACACAGGAGTTTTCTGCATTAAGCTAGTTCTCCACATAATTGCCTTTGATAACCCTTTGTGTTTCGGTCTAAACACTCCATAAACATCACATGATTTCTGGAAGTTATCTAGGTTACTATTCTGCATTAAATATCTTTCAAAAATATACAGAGGCAGGAATATTCTCACTGGATGTGAGTAACTCCTTTGACCTAGTCTCTGGAATATTATGCATTTAGGCTTGAGGAAAAATAGCAATACTTGCCTCTCCTTCTCTTTGAATTTATTCTCCTTTATTATCAATACCAGTAGAAATCAACCACAGGGCTGGGTGGAATGGGAAAAGTGTTTCCTTTGGGCACCTGTGCCTCACCTCCTCCCTTGTACCCTGCCTTCATGCAGGTGTTGGAGGGCTAAACTCTGCAGGGCTGGCATGGACCAGCTCAAAACTGCCTCCTGGTTTTCCAAGCATGTCCTTCCCAGCCCCAGCTCTGCACCTCGGGTGCCTGCTGGTACAGCTGAGAGGTGAGGTGTAAAGGTCTGCAGGCAGCAGGTCACAATGGGACTGGTTCCCATCCACCACGCATCACCATTTCTGCCCCTGGAAAAGAAACCCAGGCCTCTTTGGGGGTCCTCCTGTGAAACCTGCAGGTCTAACACTCTCCCCTGAATGGGTCTTGGAGCTTGAATTAATTAATACTTGTAAAGCATGTAGTAGATCTAAGGGCTTGTGTAGTGACATTATAATATAGTTATAAATCTCGGAATATCAGTGAAAATATAGAAAGCTTTAAAAAGAATGTGCTGTTCAGGACAAAATTCTTCCCATAGTGAAGAAAATGACAGGATTCCCATTTTCATTGTTGCCCCCCGAATTTCAGATATATTCTATATTTGTTTAAACATATTCTATTTTGTTGCACCTTTTTTTTACCTCTACAGTGCAGAAGGATTTTTGATCAGAGTCATTGAAAGATTTTTTTGTTTTTATTCCTACTTCTGCTGGACATTCTCTTTAAAGTGAAAGATAAACATTCGTTTAGTAACCATCAGTTTTGTGGTCTGACATGATTTTTTGTACATTGAGGGAATTAATTTCGTGTTAATAACTAGTGATGGTTAATACTCAAAAAAAAGTATTCTGTCTTGAAAAGAAGTGTGTGGAGAAACTCTGCTCGAGAGTAGCAATACCAAGCACAAATTTTAAAGCATCTCTTGCCCTAAATATTTCCACCAACAGGAAATGTCAACGTACTCCAAAAATCTTGCACATTTTGATATCACCATAAAAACACAGCTAATAAGGGATTTCTAACATAATTTATATTTAGATTTGAGCTGAAGTAATGGAGCTTTTGTGTATTAAAAATATCAACAAGTATCATTAGGCTGCAGTATTTTTCTTATTTTGGCACGAATAAGACAAGGTGCAAATGAGAAACATACATCTTCACTAGTCTTTGGAAATATCTGAAATAATTGACTTGCTCAGTCTTCTGTGATGGCTTGGTGACCACTAACTGTGACAATTTGCATAATAGTCAACTCTTCACTTCTGTAGAGATAACTGTTTGTATCTGATTAAAATTAGGACTGTTTTAGTTCTCTTGACTTTTCCAGAAGTTGCAGTAATAGAGATTTGCTGTTATGCTTTAACCAAACAAATGCACACATGGGGATAACAATATGCTGAGTTTATGCAGATTTTACAACACAAATCTGAATAAAATACCCACTAATAGACCCTTAAGGAGTAATAAACACACATGAATTTTCCTTAGTTGCACTTTAAAGTGATTTTAACATACTACTAGACCTTAACAATAATATTTAATTGACAAGATTATGCATTTGTATGGATTGAAAAGGTGGTAGATCTCTAATTCCAAATGAACCATAAATTCACTTTTGCATAACATGTTTTATTTATTTCGCTATAGCAGAGATGTTCTCCATCCCTCCTAGTGAGAGTTTCTTAAAATACAGACAATTTAAATAGATTTAATTACCATTTATCATACTCCTAACTTCATGAGATCATCCTTAGTTGAATTCTATATTTCCAGATAGTTAAGGAGCTAGATAAAAACAGGGCAACATAATGGGAAGCTAATAGAAATGAAATTATATCTAGTGTTTGAAATTTCTGTTTTCAGTGATGTTGTCAGTTTTTTTCTGCAGCTTCCTTCTTGATTTCCCAAGTAGATGGAATTTAAGTTTATTTCATTTCAATTTTCAAAGTGGTGAGGAAAAAAACATAATGAAAAATAAGGTTGCTCTGTTTGCTGTATGACCATGGTTGCAATTTTCACATTAATGTTGTGGCCACTGCAGTAGCCTTAAATCTCCAAATCATGCTGATGCATTGGACAAATGGAAAAAAATGATAGGGGAAAAGGAAGAAAATAGCAGTTACAATCCCTTTACAAATTCAATAGTGGGCTATATATTTTTTCCATAGTATTTCCAGTCTGAAATGTTCTCACTTTGCAAGTCTATGGTATATTTTTTACAGTTTATTTGCCAGCACTTCCCCTGGGATGCCATTGGCAGACATTTTCTTTGGGGCTCATGTACTTCCACTGAGAGGAAACATTTTTCAATTAGACTGTAGATAATTAGATGGCAGATAAATTAGAATATAATATACCTCCCTATCCAGATAGATCTCCAGCGGTTCTGCATTGCTAGCAGGAGCAGAAAGAAGTCTCTGAATAATTTTCAATATGGGAGCTCTATTGACATGATTTC